>JASDQU010737681.1:69020-79783 GCA_032191745.1 Picea mariana | reverse complement strand
TTAGTTGTTGAGTGAACTCTTGTTATATATGATCCCTCTAGCTGCTAGGTATTTGAGTTGTGGCTTAATTTTTACTTTTGGGTTTTGAGATATTGAGTAAGTATTTTAAAATTGTTTCCTGTTCAATTTAATTGTTTAAAAGATCTCCACATCTATGTATATGGTTTTTCCCTTGAGTGTTCGTTGGCGTTATTTGTTTTTTCACTGTGTGATCCTGATTATGTGTAATTGTGATTAAGAGGGTTAAGTTGTTTTCAAAAATCGCTCTTGAGATTGGGTTACTGCAAATAGAGGTTTTAATCCTAGATTACTGCAAGTTTAAGTCCTTGATATCATATTCCTTTAACTTTCTAAGACACGTGGATTGATGAATTTCAGGGTTTTAGTATTGTTAGTAAGGAATTTGCTTGATGGATTATGCATCTCTATGTTTTCTTTTTCATTGGTTTCTTAGCTTTTGTACTAGAACCTTTTAAGCTAGAAAAGGTCGAGGCGGAAACTAAACTCCATTGTATTGATAGGTTGGCAAGTTAGACTTAAATGATTATCTTTAACCTATGACATTCATCTCAAATTTATGTATTCATTGTTAATGTATTGTTAACTACATTAACATAATTATTCTAGCAATTATTATTTATTTGACTACTTCTTTTGATTTTTACTATAAGGAAAGAATCGTAGAATGGTTTAAGGGATCTTTATATTTTGTGTTCTTTAACAGATCTCTGCTTCCCACTGACTTATCTTCACATATATCAGAAATATTTGATCTATAAAAATGAAAAACCCAAATATGTATATGAAAAACCCAAATATCTATATGGATGATAATGCATCGAAGTGCAAGAAGCGACGAGCACACATATATCAGAAATATTAGATCTATAAAAATGAAAAACCCAAATATGTATATGGATAATAATGCATCGAAGTGCAAGAAACCAGGAGGGAATCCATTGTCCAATAAGGCAATGAAATCCAAGAACTCGGGAAGGAAACCACTGTCTCAAACTACTCTGCTAGCCTAGTATCAAGCACACAGTGAAGCAGGAGTGGAGGCAGTAAAGATGCCCAAAACATCAAAACAGAGACAAAAGAGTGAGAATTCTGAGGAGAAAGTGGATAGCTCCAAGTCTCAATCAGATGGTCTTCGAGAAAATTCACTGCCCACTAAATTAGCTAAATTAGTCGATAAGTATCGAGCCTTGAGGCGTGACTACTTGATTCTAGAGGAAGAATACTCTTCTCTCATAAATGAGCAGAAACAGATTGGCAAGGACATTAAAAAGCTAAAAGCGCAGAAAGGTTGGCTTTTGGATAAGCTTGTCGAGTTTGAGGGTTGTTGAAGATCCATATTTTTAAATGTCCATCTTGGATTTAAATTTAACATAATATCGCAATTTGTATTGTTTCTGAACTTTTCATAGCCAGATTAGACACATTTTCGTGGAGGATTTATGGCACATAGTATAGTATATTTGGTTTTCTTGAAATCTAGTTGCAATACTCGTTCACTCAAGTTTGTTTGAAGTTTAAATTTATTCAATATTTGTGTTGTTTGGTGCTGGTTTAGATGACTCATATAGTTGATCTTTTGTTTCCAAAAAACTATGGCAAAATGTTTGAGACCATTATTATGATTTTTTTTTAAACATGATTTTCTTGCTTTATTTTTGTGTTATGATTTGTTTCCCTTATCTGTTATGCAAATCAATTTGTTCCTTTGAGATGGGAAGAACCAATTTGATTCATTCTACTAGTGGAAACATTTTTTTATTTTTGTCCACATATAATCTAAATCTTTCATTTCTCCCTGTAGAATTCAACAATTGTATGGAAATGGAAGTTCAAGATATTTTCTAATTTGCTAACAGCAAGAGATTCCCTTTCAAGAAATCTCAATGCCTAGACTAATTTTTAAAAGGTGAATAATAGGAAAATGAATATGTTTATCCAACACTTAAAATCATAAGGATATTTTAATGTTAAAACCAACACACAGTTGTTATAAGGGTTTTGTGTGTAATTATATATCAAACAATTTGTTGGAAATATTTTTAATACATAAGAGGTTAAGCATCAATACCATTTTTTTTAAATTTAATTCAATTTCAATAATATAAGGCACAAACTAATTATTTTTCAAGATCTCTTTGTTTATGAAATTATAATGATTTTGGTACCTTGATTTCCACCATGTTCAAGAACAAATGTCATTTTAAAACGTACAGTCCACAAATGGAATGTTATTATTAAATACCATTACTTATACATTTTGTTTCCCATCTTGAAATTTTTAAATTAGGGAAAAGAATTTAGTGAATATGTTAGTTATATGCATTAATGATTCACCACTATGTAATTGGAGTTGTATTATTATAAGATTTGTAATAAAATAACTCCCCTCTCACTTGTAATAATCCAAATTCTATTATGAATGCAAGCATATGACTTCTTTGAATAATATTTCATGTAGAACTCTTTCTCCATATTTTAGGGTTTGTTGGTTCAATCCTACCCTAGATGCCTTATTGCCCCTAGCCATTTCTCTATTTAATTCTTGTTTATTTTAATTTATTGTTTCTTATTATTGAAGTAGTTTCATTTTGGGTATGGGATTGCTTCAAGCACATTGTTTTTCCTACTCGAATTATTGATATAAGGCAATGAAAATCCAATGAGTTCTTCTTAGCCAAAATCCTTTTGAAACATATATATAATACTTTTTATTAAAAAACACCTTATTAAATCCCTATGTGTTGATGAAGTTGCATGTACAAGATAATATGCAAGTATTTGATGAATTACTTAGCTARAGTCAAGCTAGTCAAAATCCAACTATACTAGTTGAGATCTTCCTATCCCTACTCACACTTGTTGATCATTTATCTAGCACATCAGGTTTACATACATGTTGGACTTATCTCAAGCATTGAGAATCCATACATCAACACACCATACATGTTGGGATTATCTTAAGCATTGAGGATCCATACATGTTCGACTTATCTTTGTAAGAAGACACATTATTTATACCATAGTGATTCTTTGTCGTTGATAACATGGCCCATTTATTCTACTTAAATGATGGTTAGTGCTTGGAAATATGACCCATTATTTCTACTTAGTATTTGTTAGTCTAAGTTTTTATTTAATTTTATATAGCATGATTTGTTGGGATTTTTTCTTATACTGTAAAATTTTAAACATGATAGAGATATATATTGTTATAGTTTTATTTCATTAGTTAGTTATCATATTTTGTATATGATGTTTGTATATGATGTTTAATATACACTTGTTGTATTAGTATTCTATGATTTTATATTTATACTTTGTGTTATGATGAGAAAACCAAGTTTCCGTTTTTCATGTCATGGAAAAGTCAACATACTTCAATATTACTATATTAGTTTGTAATATAGATAAAGTAGTAAGAAAAATTAAGTATTCCATGAACAAATGCAATATATATTCTGAAATACACTATTGGATAATCATTTTCGGTTTATTGGTGTATATGAAAACACATATTGAAACCTCTTGAGGTTGTATTCATGAAGCAATAATGAATGGGTACAATGGGTATAATATTCATGAAGATTACAAACTCAAGTGTAAAGGCAAAATATTGTGTACAGTGTTTAGAGAAGTCTAAACTAATTTTTCTAGGTTTTATTTAGTTTAATTTTATTTAGTTTAAACTTTCTTAGAGTTATTTCTATAAAATTTATTTAGGCATAATAATTGGACTTAGATATTATTATATTTCCAGTTTATAAATTTGTATAAATTTATATTCTCTTTTCTATCAGTTCTAAGTATTTGTTTTATTCTCTAAGGTATGTTATGTTTTTATTAGCTCATTAATTTATTCATGCAACCTACCATTCAAGAAGCACCTATGTTCTCCAAGGGCGCCACTTGCAAATTGACTTAGTTTGTAATTTGTATGTATGAACCTCTCACAAAGAAGGCCATTGTTAACCTTCAGTTCTGGGGATAATAGGCTATGACATGGAAGCTACCACACCTATCCCTCATTTATATGATATTTGTGTATGACCCCTTTACTTCATATGTGAGTCTTAGTAGCAAGCATCAACATTCATGCATCCAATGAATCATCATAATACGTGCTTAGTAAAAACATGTGTAATAAAAGAAAGTACTCATAATCAAATTCAATATTCCACTCCCTCACTCAATCCAGATTCCAAGGAATTATGTTGATGCCATAAGCATCCTCATCATGTCATTTTTACTGCACACTCACAAAACCTCATCATATTACTTATCAATGCTATACATCAATATTAATAATATATTAAAATTTCAATACTCAATCATAACGTAAACTCATAAAACAAATCAAATAATCATAATGTACCATGTTTATCCAGATCACTAGCACAAGTTTTAAACCTGTGAAGTAAAGAAATGCATATAGATTCTTAAGCAAGACAGAAATTAATCAATGTCTCATACACAGAGTACACAGAGATTTTATACCGTAAACCCTCAACCGGGAAAACCTTTCTTATATTCATTATATCACATTTCAGCATTCACCATACAATATATACAATGTTTTTAGGTATTCCATAAATACCAAAAGCCTGATCCCTTAATCTGGGATTAATTTACAAATCCGCTAAAAATAGCAAAAAAAGCCAAAAAAAAAAAAATAGGGCGTTGCCCCGAACGCTACGCGTAACCAAGGGGGGCATACCTTCCCCCCCTTGGGACCCCCCTAGGAAAGCACTCGATGAACACAACAGAGCACTAGTGCGAGGGATTTTCAGATGCAGTTGTCATATCTGACGCGCCCACACACACACACACACATGCAAAGAATATAACACATACCCAACATTCTCCCACTTGTTGTTTTCTTTACATCCAGGGGCCCAGAGGATTATATAGTCAACAATTCAGGGCAGCAATGCCCATTGTTTCTCTACACCAAGAGAAATTTTCTATGCTCATAGACTTTGTCAATGAATCTGCAACATTCTTCAAAGTGTCAACCTTTTCCAGCAACACCTTTTTTTCCTCAACCATGTCTCTCACAAAGTGATACTAAACATCAATATGCTTTGTCTTCGAATGATAAGATGGGTTCTTTGCTAGGAATATTGCACTCTGACTGTCACAGTCTAATATCACTGCTTGTTGTACCAACCCAATACCTGAACAAAATCTTTGTAACCATATTGCTTCCTTGCTTGCATGAGTGGCTACCATGTATTCAGCTTCTGTAGTTGAGAGTTCCACTACCGCCTGTATTTTGTTCATCCAACTGATTGCTCCTCCAAATAGGTTAAACACAAACCCACTTGTAGATCTTATGTGATCCAGATATCTAGCCCAGTCTGCATCAACAAAGCCATGTATGTCCACCACTCTGTCTAATCCTGGTCTTCCTTGGTAGCACAATCCATAACTAGTGGTGCCACGAAGATACTTGAAGACCCTCTTTACTGCTGTCCAATGCTCCTTCCCTAGTTTTGACATAAACCTGCTCAAAAATCCCACTACATGTGCAATGTCCGGTCTAGTACAAACCATTGCATACATCAAACTACCAACTGCAATGGCATGTGGAACATGGGACATGTCCTCTTCTTCTTCCTATGTCTTGGGACATTGATCTGTAGATAACTTTACACCTATAGGAATAGGAACCTTGACTAGTTTACTTCCATGCATATTAAACCACTGCAATATCGTCTCAACACATTTTCTTTGATTCAACCAGAGTTTCCTGTTTGCACGATCTCTTTTAATCTCCATTCCTAGAATGAAGTTAGCAGCACCGAGATCCTTCATATCAAATTTGGAGGATAGCTGCGATTTCACCTCCTTGATAACATCCATGTTATTTTCTACCAACAACATGTCATCAACATACAACACTACATAAATGAAGTGATTACCAACCTGCTTGGAATATACACAATGATCATCCCTGCTTCTTACAAATCCCAATCCAAGGATGTATGTGTCAAACGTTTGGTACCACATCCTAGGTGATTGCTTCAAACCATATAGTGAATTCTTTAGCTTATAGACCAACTCTTTCTTTCCCTTCACTACAAATCCTTCTGGCTGCTTCATGTAGATTTATTCTTCCAGATCCCCATGTAGTAATGTTGTCTTCACATCAATTTGTTCCACTTCAAGATCAAAATCAGTAGCAATAGATAAAAAAAATCGAATAGAAGTTAAATTAGCAATAGGAGAAAAAATCTCACCAAATTCAATTCCCTTTACCTGGGAATAACCTTTTGCTACTAACCGAGCTTTGTATTTCTCCACTTTACCTTGTGCATTAAACTTCTTCTTGAACAACCATTTTCTACCAACTGATTTTGTTCCAGATGGAAGATCAACTATATCCCATGCCTCATTCTTATCCAAGGCATCCATTTCTTCAACCATGGCCTTCTTCCAGAGTTTACTATCCTCTGAATTCAGTGCTTCCCTGACAGTTCTGGGATCATCATTAGTAATAGATAAAGAAAAATTGGAATGAAAATCAGGTGGACTATGCCTTCTGGGTGCCTTCTATCTCTCACTGATCTCCTCAATATTGGGGTATGAGTTTGTTCTTCTTCTTCTGGTGCTTCCTCTGCTTCCTCTTCTTTAGATGATTTAGATTTTACATCATCCAAATCAAGCTCTATTTTCTTAGGTTCATCTTGCATTGGTGGGAATTCCTGTTTGGACACATCTTTTACCTCTTTGAAAACAACATCTTGACTATAAACAATTTTCTTGGTTTCTGGGTTCCAAAGCTTATGACCTTTCACACCATCTTTATAACCAATAAAGATACACTTTTCAACTTTATTATCCAGCTTACTCCTATTTTCCTTTAGAACATGTACATAAGCATCACATAATTCTTGTCCTAACCCGACACTGCTGAGAATGCTCCTTTCTTTTTCCATCAGTGTCATGTTCATCCTTTCTACAACTCCATTCTACTGAGGAGTGTATGGAGTAGTCTTCTACCTTGCTATACCACACTTCTTATAGAATTCTTCAAATTCATTTCCACAGAATTCTCCACCATTATCTGTTCTCAATGCCTTTATTTTCTTCTCTGTCTGATTATCTACCAGAGACTTAAACTCTTTAAATTTATCAAATATCTCAGATTTCTTTCTAAGAAAATAAATCTATGTTCTCCTTGAAAAATCATCTATGAATGAAACATAATACATAGATTTACCTAGGGATGGAACAAGAACAGGTCCAAACACATCACTATGTATCAACTCTAAGATCCCCTTTGCTCTTGTAGCACCAGATGGGAATCTTACTCGATTATGTTTACCATATATGCAATTTTCACAGAAATCAAAATCCAGACTGCAATTAGACATACCTTCAACCATACCTTTACCGTGTAGTGTTCGAAGGCCCTTTTCTCCAATATGCCCCAGTATTTGATGCCACAACATGGTCTTCTTTTCTGGGATAGTATTGGTCTTGTCTCCTTCATTTTTCTACTCAAGGACAACAGAATTGTTACACCCATTAGTATAAGTGCTTCCCAACAACTTGTACAGAGTTCCACAATGAACTCCCCTCATCAACACCATTTCTCTTCATACCATCTTGCAAGTGTTCTTTTCAAATACAGTTTTCACTCTTGCATCACCCAACTTTCTTATAGATATTAGGCTCCTGGCTAGTTTTGGAATGTGTAGAACCCAAAGGAGAGTTCTAATCCTTCCATCATTTAGCAGCAACTTAACCCTTCCACATCCCAAGATTTTTGCAGTCGATTCATCTCCTAGGAATACATCACCACTATTATATTTTTCATGTTCAAAGAACCACTCCCTGTGAAGAGTCATGTGGTATGACACACCTGATTCGATCAACCATACATCATGGTCTTCATGTGTACTTGTAGATACTAGGTAAACATCACCTCCTTCTTCAATGGAGGTTTTCGCCTCTGTGGAAGAGGTACTATCAGATCCCTTTGGTTTTTCAACCTTCTTAGACTTGCAATATTTCTTATAATGCCCTGTTTTACCACACTTCCAGCATTTCCTCAAAGATTTTCCTCGAGACTTAGATCTACCTATAGATTTAGATCTCCATCCCGAAGGCTTACCAGGGTTCCTGTCTTGGGTACACCCTCTTACAAATAAAGAATTTGTGTTGTGACCATCCATGTTTTTTTGCCTCATCTCTTCAGATAACAAGGATGCAACTACATCCTCATACTCCAATGTAGATTCAGTGGTACTACCTATTGCTACAACCAGATTATCCCAAGAGTCTGGAAAAGAACATAACAAAGTAATACACATATCTTCTTCTGCAATCGTAATATTAACAGATCCAAGTTGACTTACCAGAGTATTAAAGGCATTTATATGTTCTGTCATAGAATCTCCATCTTCCATCCTAAGATGATAGAGCTTCTTTTGAAGAAACAACTTGTTTACCAAGGACTTTATTGATACAAATTCCCTAACTTATCCCATAGTTCCTTGGTTGTAGATTCTCCTGAGACATTCAACAACATAGAATCTGCAAGCCGGAGTCAAATAGTACTCCTTGCTCTTCTGTCCAACTTGTCCCAATCTTTCTTCGACATACCAGTAGCTGGTGTACTAGTAGTTTGTGTACTAGTAGGTTGTGTACCAGTAGCCTTTGTGTGATCCGGATTAATTTTGGCACGAAATGAGAGTGGAGATATAATAAAGAAATGCACAGAGATATTGCAGATATTCAATAATGTAATAGAAATGTATCATAAATGCAACCATAAACATAGATATACAGTAATACAAGATTTCTATTAATCAAATAAATGTACAGAGACTATAAAAATACAAAGTGAAAGACTCGCTAGAATGGTGGCAGCTTATCTCTGAGAAGAGATGTTACGGCTACTCGCATTCACAAGAAGATGATTACAATGAGGCTCTGAAGGCATTTTTACAATAAACAGGAATGCCAAAAGTCCTAGACATCCAAAAACCTAACCCTAGGAGATGAAGCGCCAAAATTCATGTGGGCCCCGTTTGGGTAAGTTAGTACATCAACTTCCCGGTGTCATAACTTTTTCATATGATCTCCGTTTTAGGCGTATGATAGCTCTTTGGAAAGGTATCGTTGAGGATATTCATTTGGGGGCTCAATAATTCCTTTGGATATCATTGAGAACCTCTATCTCAAAAAACATTCATTTAGGCCCTCAAAATGGCACTTAAAATTAAAACCTACTAAAAATAGTAAATTGCCAAAATTGCCAGAAAACTGTTTTGAGCCATTTGGAAAAGGTGGGTGGCCATCGATATCCACTTGGATCAATCATCCCTCCTTAGGAAGAAATGGTCTCCATTGTGTTGAGTTCCCGAGGAAGAGGCAAAAGCGTTTGTTGAATATGCATCTTGGTGAGTTGTTTGTCTTGTTGGAGACATCGTGTTGCTCAGTTTGTGGAAATTTGTCATGAACCTATTAAGGTTGAGGCTATTCAACAAGTCGAGATACATGAGAGGATGATGTGCATAAGGAATCTTTACACTTTGTTGTAGCCTTGTCGACCTGCTTCTGTTGGATTGAAGGTGCTTAGGGCAAGGCTGTAGTGGTTGCATTGTCCTTTTGTTCTCCTTTTGAACAGATTGCGAAGAAGCTGAATTTTGCAGTATGAGATACTACCTTGTGGCACTTTTTAGGTGGAACAGTATCAAAACTACCTCTAGTATTCTGTAGAGATAACCCCCCAAAGTAAAAATGACACTACGGGGTTGAGACTCATAAACAGCATGGTGTCTCCACATATATGGTTGGCCCAAGAGAACATCACAGACATCCAATGGGGAAACATCACGTAATACCTCATCCTTGAAGGGGTGGATGTTGTATGACAATCGACACTGTTGGCTGACACAGAGATCTCATCCTTACCGAAGCCACCCGATGTTGTATGGTTGTGGGTGTGGTGTTGTCGACAATCCCAACTGTTTGACAACCTCTACTGAGATGAGGTTTTTCTGGCTTCTGTTATCAACAATAAAATGCAGTGGGGTCCCCTTCACCCACATCTGTGAATGAAAAAGGTGCTCCCCCTCTTCAGGATCTATTGGTTCTTCTGGTTGAATTGTTGCGGTCACGAAAATAGCAGTGGGGTCTGCGTCAATGATCTGTCCTTTACCAGTATTTTCAGAATCAGATTCTGAATCAGGGTGTGGCTCCTTGTCTTTGATCTCGGACACCAATGACTGTTTTGAGAAACATTCATCGGTGTTGTGTCAAGGGATTTTGTGGAAATCACACCATTTTCTGGTGTCCTTCTTTGTCTTCCCAAGACCCTTCTTTTCCTGTGTCTTGGGCTAGTTTTCAGGAGACTATTTGTTAGGGTCGTCTTTGTCATACTTTGGTTGTTGCGTATTTGTAGAACAGAATTCCCATTTTTTCTAGTGCTTAAATTTCTTCTCAATTTTAACAGCATATCAATAAGCAGCACCGAGTGATGAGATGTCCAGAAAATCCATTTCAGTCTGGATGTATCTATGTAGAGCCCCATGGTATTTCAGAACCAAATTTCGCTCGAAGTCTTTGATACCCAAGTCGGTGTGCAAGGTATGGAAGGTATTAGTGAGCTCTGGAACTTCTTGGCCCCTCTCTTGTCGCAATGTGGTTCATCTCATGTACTGGTCCTCATAGTTGCCAACAAGGTAATATTGTTCCTTTACCGCATCCACAAAAAAATCCCAAGTGGGATC
>JASDQU010737681.1:49041-68970 GCA_032191745.1 Picea mariana | reverse complement strand
TGGAACTTCTTGGCCCCTCTCTTGTCGCAATGTGGTTCATCTCATGTACTGGTCCTCATAGTTGCCAACAAGGTAATATTGTTCCTTTACCGCATCCACAAAAAAATCCCAAGTGGGATCGACCCCATATATTCCAGACTCCTCTGCGGAACTCTTCTCCCAATAATTTTTCCACCAATTTTTGACATGGGGGAGAGCCTTAAGGAGAACGAAGGTGATCTTTTCCTTGTCGGAAAAATTATGAACAGAGAAATAACCCTCTAGCATATTTAACCATTTATCTAGGGCATCTGCATCTATTTGACCTTCAAATATGAGAATATCAAAATCAACCTGTACCTTGAAAGTCGAGGTGCCTCCAAAGTGGTTGCTTGATGAATATGTGCCTAATGCTATCAGGAGGCATTGAAGGATGTGGGAAAAATTCTCCATCATTTCATCCCTCTGTCATGTGAGAACTTGCTCAAGCAACAGACGGATAGGATCGTTTGCTCCGTCATTTTTATTTTCTTCCACCATTGAGGGTTTCTTGGGTGTGCAAGAGAGATTGTCCTCAAGAGATTTAAGCTAAAGGCCCAACTTTCTATACTCAAACCTCATCGGGGACATGCAATGAAAAAATGATCAAGAGCAGCCTGCTCTAATACCACTGATCCGGATTATTTTTGGCACGAAATGAGAGTGGAGATATAATAAAGAAATGCACAGAGATATTGCAGATATTCAATAATATAACATAAATGTATCAGAGATACAACCATAAACACAGATATACAGTAATACGTGATTTCTATTAATCAAATAAATGTACAGAGACTGTAAAAATACAGAGTGAAAGACTCGCTAGAATGGTGGTAGCTTATCTCTGAGAAGAGATGTGACGGCTACTCACATTTGCAAGAAGATGATTACAATGAGGCTCTGAAAGCCTTTTTACAATAAACAAGAATGCCAAAAGTCCTAGACATCCAAAAACCTAACCCTAGGAGATGAAGCACCAAAAGTCATGTGGGCTCTGTTTGGGTAAGTTAGTACATCAACTTCCCGGGGTCGTAACTTTTGCATACAATCTCTGTTTTAGGCATATGATAGCTCGTTAGAAAGGTATCATCAAGGAGATTCATTTTGGGGGTTCAATCATGAATTTGGCTATCAATAATAACCTTGATCTCGAAAAACATTCATTTAGGCCCTCAAAATGGCCCCGAAAGTTAAAACCTTCTAAAAATAGTAAATTGTCAGAAAACTGTTTTGAGCCATTTGGAAAAGGTGGGTGGCCATCGATATCCACTTGGATCAATCCTCCCTCCTTAGGAAGAAATGGTATCCATTCCGTTGAGTTCCCGGGGGAGAGGGAAAGGGGTTTGTTGAATCTGCATCTTGGTGAGTTGTTTGTCTTGTTGGAGACATCGCATTGCTCAGTTTGTGGAAATCTGTCACGAACCTATTGAGGTTGAGGTTGTTCAACAAGTAGAGATACATGAGAGGATGATGTGAAGAAGGAATATTTACACTTTTTTGCATCCTTTTTGACCTGCTTCTATTGGATAGAAGGTGCTTGGGGCAAGGATGTAGTGGTTGCATTGTCCTTTTGTTCTCCTTTTGAACAGATTGTGAAGAAGATGAATTTTGTAGTATGAGATACTACCTTGCGGCACTTTTTATGTGGAATAGTAGTCAAAACTACCTCTGGTATTCTGTAGAGATGACCCCCTAAAGTAACAATGACACTACGGGGTTAAGACTCATAAATAGTATGGCATCTCCACATATATGGTTGGCCCAAGAGAACATCACAAACATCCAGTGGGGAAAAATTACATAATACCTCATCCTTGAAGGGTTGGATGCCGTATGACAATCGAAACTGTTGGCTAACATGGAGATCTTGTCCTTGCCAAAGCCACCCAATGTTGTATGGTTGAGGGTGTGGTGTTGTCGACAATCCCAATTGTTTGACGACCTCTGCTGAGATGAGGTTTTTTTGGCTTCCGCTATCAACAATAAAATGCAGCAGGGTCCCCTTCACCCACATCTGTGAATGAAAAAGGTGCTCCCCCTCTTCAGGATCTATTGGTTCTTCTGGTTGAATTGCTACGATTGTGACAATAGCAGTGGGGTCTGCGTCAATGATCTATCCTTTACCAGTATTTTCATAATCAGATTCTGAATCCGGGTGTGTCTCCTTGTCTTTGATATCGTCCACCAATGACTGTTTTGAGCGACATTCATCGGTGTTGTGCTGGGGGCTTTTGTGGAAATCACACCATTTTCCAGTGTCCTTCTTTGTCTTCCCATGACCCTTCTTTTCTTGTGTCTTGGGCTGGTTTTCAGGAGACTGTTTGTCAGGGTCGTCTTTGTCATACTCTGGTTGTTTCGAATTTGCAGACCCGAATTCTCGTTTGTTCTGGTGTTTAAATTTCTGCTCAATTTTAACAGCATATCAATAAGCAGCACCGAGTGATGAGATGTTCAGAAAATCCATTTCAGTCTGGAAGTATCTATGTAGAGCCCCACGGTATTTCAGAACCAAATGTCGCTCAGATTCTTTGATACCCAGCTTGGTGCGCAAGGTATGGAAGGTATTGGTGAACTCTGGAACTGCTTGGCCCCTCTCTTTTCACAGTGTGGTCCATCTCATGTACTAGTCCTCATAGTTGCCAACAGGGTAATATTGTTCCTTTACCGCATCCACAAAAAAATCCCAAGTGGGATCAACCCCATATATTCCAGACTCCTCTGTGGAACTCTTCTCTCAGTAAGTTTCCCACTAATGTTTGACATGGGGGAGAGCCTTAAGGAGTGTGAAGGTGATCTTTTCCTTGTCAGAAAAATTATGAACAGAGAAATAACCTTCTAGCAGATTTAACCATTTATCTAGGGCATCTGCATCTATTTGACCTTCAAATATGGGAATATCAAAATCAAGATGTACCTTGAAAGGTGAGGTGCCTCCAAAGTGGTTTCTTGATGAAGATGTTCCTGATGCTATCAGGAGGCATTGAAGGATGTGGGAAAAATTCTCCATCATTTCGTCCCTCTGTCGCATGAGAGTTTGCTCAAGCAACAGACTGATAGGATCATCTGCTCCGTCATTTTTATTTTCTTCCCCCATTGAGGGTTTCTTGGGTGTGCGAGAATGATTGTCCTCAAGAGAGACAAGCTTGAGACCCAACTTTCTATACTTGGACCTCATCGGGGACATGCACTGAAAAAACGATTAAGAGCAGCCTGCTCTGATACCATTGATCCGGATTATTTTTGGCACGAAATGAGAGTGGAGATATAATAAAGAAATGCATAGAGATATTGCATATATTCAATAATATAACAGAAATGTATCAGAGATGCAACCATAAACACAGATATATAGTAATACATGATTTCTATTAATCAAAGAAATGTACAAAGACTGTAAAAATACAGAGTGAAAGACTCGCTAGAATGGTGGCAGCTTATCTCTGAGAAGATATGTGACGGCTACTCGCATTCCCAAGAAGATGATTACAATGAGGCTTTGAAGGCCTTTTTACAATAAACGGGAATGCCAAAATTCCTATACATCCAAAAACCTAACCCTAGGAGATGAAGCGCCAAAAGTCATGTGGGCCCTGTTTGGGTAAGTTAGTACATCAACTTCCCGGGGTCGTAACTTTTGCATACGATCTCCGTTTTAGGCATATGATAGCTCGTTGGAAAGGTATCGTTGAGGAGATTCATTTTGGGTGTTCAATAATGTCTTTTACTATCACTAAGAATCACTATATATAAAAAAAACTTCATTTAGGCCCTCAAAATGGCCCCGGAAGTTAAAACCTACTAAAAATAGTAAATTGCCAAAATTGCCAGAAAACTGTTTTGAGCCATTTGAAAAAGGTGGGTGGCCACCGATATCCACTTGGATCAATCCTCCCTCCTTAGGAAGCAATGGTCTCCATTGCATTGAGTTCCCGGGGGAGAGGGAAAAGCGTTTGTTGAATCTGCATCTTGGTGAGTTGTTTGTCTTGCTGGAGACATCGCGTTGCTCAGTTTGTGGAAATTTGTCACGAACCTATTGAGGTTGAGGCTGTTCAACAAGTCGAGATACATGAGAGGACGATGTGCAGAAGGAATCTTTACACTTTGTTGCATCCTTGTCGACCTGCTTCTGCTGGATAGAAGGTGCTTGGGGCAAGGCTATAGTGGTTGCATTGTCCTTTTGTTCTCCTTTTGAACAGATTGTGAAGAAGCTAAATTTTGCAGTATGAGATACTACCTTGCGACACTTTTTAGGTGGAACAGTAGTCGGAAATACCTCTGGTATTCTATAGAGATGACCCCCCAAAGTAAAAATGACACTACGGGGTCGAGACTCATAAACAACATGGAATCTCCACATATATGGTTGGCCCAAGAGAAAATCACAGACATCCAATGGGGCAACATCACATAATACCTCATCCTTGAAGGGTTGGATTCTCTATGACAATCGACACAGTTGGCTGACACAGAGATCTTGTCCTTGCCGAAGCCACCCGATGTTGTATGGTTGCGGGTGTGGTGTTGTTGACAATCCCACCTGTTTGACGACCTCTACTGAGATGAGGTTTTTCTGGCTTCTGCTATCAACAATAAAATGCAGCGGGGTCCCCTTCACCCACATCTGTGAATGAAAAAGGTGCTCCCCCTCTTCAAGATCTATTGGTTCTTCTGGCTGAATTGTTGTGGTCATGACAATAGCAGTGGGGTCTGCGTCAATGATCTGTCCTTTATGAGTATTTTCAGAATCAGATTATGAATTAGGGTGTGGGTCCTTGTCTTTGATCTCGACCACCAATGACTATTTTGAGTGACATTCATCGGTGTTGCGCCGGGGGATTTTGTGGAAATCACACCATTTTTCGGTGTCCTTCTTTGTCTTCCTGTGACCCTTCTTTTCCTGTGTCTTGGGCTGGTTTTCGAGAGACTGTTTGTTAGGGCTGTCTTTTTCATACTTTGGTTGTTGCGGATTTGCAGACCCGAATTCCTATTTGTTCTGGTGCTTAAATTTCTACAAAATTTTAACAGCATATCGATAAGCAGCACCGAGTGATGAGATGTCCAGAAAATCCATTTCAGTCTGGATGTATCTATGTAGAGCCCCACGGTATTTCAGACCCAAATGTTGCTCGAAGTCTTTGATACCCAGCTTGGTGTGCAAGGGATGGAAGGTATTGGTGAACTCTGGAACTTCTTGACCCCTCTCTTGTCGTAATGTGGTCCATCTCATGTACTGGTCCTCATAGTTGCCAACAGGGTAATATTGTTCCTTTACCGCATCCACAAAAAAATCCCAAGTGGGATCGGCCCCATATATTCCAGATGCCTCTGTGGAACTCTGCTCCCAGTAAGTTTCCCACCAATGTTTGACATGGGGGAGAGCCTTAAGGAATGCGAAGGTGATCTTTTCCTTGTCGGAAAAATTATGAACAAGGAAATAACCTTCTAGCAGATTTAACCATTTATCTAGGGCATATGCATCTATTTGACCTTCAAATACGGGAATATCAAAATCAACCTGTACCTTGAAAGGCGAGGTGCCTCCAAAGTGGTTGGTTGATGAAGATGTGACTGATGCTATTGGGAGGCGTTGAAGGATTTGGGAAAAATTCTCCATCATTTCGTCCCTCTATCGCGTGAGAGCTTGCTCAAGAAACAGACTAATAGGATCGTCTGCTCCATCGTTTTTATTTTCTTCCGCCATTGAGGGTTTCTTGGGTGTGCAAGAGAAATTTTCCTCAAGAGAGACAAGCTCGAGACCCAACTTTCTATACTCAGACCTCGTCGAGGACATGCACTGAAAAAATGATCAAGAGCAGCCTACTCTAATACCATTGATCCAAATTATTTTTGGCACGAAATGAGAGTGGAGATATAGTAAAGAAATGCACAGAGATATTGCAGATATTCAATAATATAACAGAAATGTATCAGAGATGCAACCATAAACACATATATATAGTAATACATGATTTCTATTAATCAAAGAAATGTACAGAGATTGTAAAAATACAAAGTGAAAGACTCGCTAGAATGGTGGCAGCTTATCTATGAGAAGATATGTGACGGCTACTCGCATTCACAAGAAGATGATTACAATGAGGCTCTGAAGGAATTTTTACAATAAACAGGAATGCAAAAAGTTCTAGACATCCAAAATCCTAAACCTAGGAGATGAAGCGCCAAAATTCATGTGGGCCCCGTTTGGGTAAGTTAGTACATCAACTTCTCGGGATCGTAACTTTTGCATACGATCTCCGTTTTAGGCGTATGATAGCTCATTGGAAAGGTATCGTCGAGAAGATTCATTTTGGGTGCTCAATCATGTGTTCAACTATCATTGAGAAATTTTATTTTTAAAAACCTTCATTTAGGCCCTCAAAATGGCCCTGGAAGTTAAAACCTGCTAAAAATAGTAAATTGCCAAAATTGCCAGAAAACTGTTTTGATCCATTTGGAAAAGGTGGGTGGCCACCGATATCCACTTGGATCAATCATCCCTCCTTAGGAAGCAATGATCTCCATTGCGTTGAGTTCCCGAGGGAGAGGGAAAAGTGTTTGTTAAATCTGCATCTTGGTGAGTTGTTTGTCTTGCTGGAGACATCGTGTTGCTCAGTTTGTGGAAATCTATCACGAACCTATTGAGGTTGAGGCTATTCAACAAGTCGAGATACATGAGAGGAAAATGTGCAGAAGGAATCTTTACACTTTGTTGCATCTTTGTCGACCTGCTTCTGCTGGATAGAAGGTGCTTGGGGCAAGGCTATAGTGGTTGCATTGTCCTTTTGTTCTCCTTTTGAACAGATTGTGAAGAAGCTGAATTTTGCAGTATGAGATACTACCTTGCGACACTTTTTAGGTGGAACAGTAGTCAGAACTACCTCTGGTATTCTGTAGAGATGACCCCCAAAAGTAACAATGACACTACGGGGTCGAGACTCATAAACAACATNCCCCAAAAGTAACAATGACACTACGGGGTCGAGAATCATAAACAACATGGCATCTCCACATATATGGTTGGCCCAAGAGAACATCACAGACATCCAATGGGGCAACATCACATAATACCTCATCCTTGAAGGGTTGGATGCCATATGACAATCGACATTGTTGGCTGACACGAAGATCTCTTCCTCTTCACCAATTCAAAATGTCCTTCCTCATCGATTGATTCCTTGTGTCCTCATCACCACCAAACCCTAACCCATGCATGACGTCAAGCCCTCAAAGTGTGACGTTTTGGCTTCCAAAGGAAAAGCGTTGGGCTAGTAGGGGCATGGGTGAGGTCCTCCAAGGAATATCTCAAGCCTTCAAAGGATTTCATCATCATCTGGAGTGTGGGCCACAGTATCCAACTGGTGGTATTCAAGCCCCAAGGAAGCCCAATCTAGGCTTGTTCTTCCGAATCTGTCCATCAAACAAGGTCCTGTAAAGACAATGAACATGCCCTCCAAGGATATCAATTCAAATGCATCATGATGAGTAAATAAATTCAATAAGATAGCCAACTAATCATGTGCATCAAAAACCACCTCGTCAAAATAAGCAAGTGCTCAAAGACCCTATGCAACTTGCCAAGTTTGGGTATCGGAGGGTTGACAAGGTGACCTATTAGGTGAATCATTCCCTAGGTCAAGGAGTTTTTCTCGAGTGGAAACCCTTTCTAATACATGTGGAAAATATGATATGGATGGGGGAAATACTTTTGGGCATGGGGTTCATGACATACAAGGGATCGTAGTGTCCCATTTATGGGTGCCTTTGTAGAGTGTGTGTTGCACCTTCATTTTCAATGCATCCTTTTTCAAATCCCATTCATTGTCATTAATTTATTAAGGTCCAAACACTAGGTACTCCATAGGGTGAATCTGTAAGCTTGGGAGGAAGTACAAAAGTGTCACTTGAAGGGAGAAGTACACATAGTTCCATGGAGGTATAGTCTATCTTGTAATGCACTTTGTGTAAACCTCTCAATCAAGTGGGACATTTATGTTATGTTTTTTCTTTTGCAGGTCTTTGATTTTTTAGGAGAAGCATTTCACTACTCTCAATACCTCTTTGGGAGAGCATCTGGAAGGTTCATAATTAGTATTTTATCTTTTTCCATCCATCACCACTATGGGCCTTCAAGCCCTTCTTCCCATGAAATGAGGGACAACCCCTTCTTGGGTCAGTACACCTAAAAACCCAAAATACAAGGATGGGGGGGTGAAGTGTGGAAAGTGACAAGTATGGTCGGCAATGGAATGATGACTCATCAAGGGGACCTCCCAGTAGAAAACCAATCCCTAAGGGTGACCACTTACTAGGGCACAATGTTAACCACTAAGGTGAAATAGGGAAAATAACATAATGTCCAAGAAGATGTTACATAATCAAAAGTTGTTTTAAATGAAACAAACCCAAATGCCTCAAATATTGAAATGATACTCACCATAATACATGTATTTCACCTCATGGAGCAATATTCAATGTCCTCTGGAAGCAAGTTGGTGTGGTGGATACCCACATGATGAACTTGGAACTATTGTGGTGAAGTGGGATTCTATATGTGCAAGTGGACATTGTTGGTCAAGTTGTCTCTCAGTACTCCATGTCTACAACCAAAGGGCCTTGAGACATCATCTCCTTAGTTATCCCTGAAATCGAGGATAACACTACAAAAAAAATATTTTTAACAAAGTAATATTTTTTATAATTTGGGATGAATATATTTGTAATATATAGTAGGTTAAGTACGAGTACCATTTTTTAAACTTACTTTACCTTTAATAATATAATACACAAACTAACTACTCTTCAAGATCTCTTTGTTTACCAATTATAATGATTCTCATATTTTCATTTCCACTATGTTCAAACACAAAAATGACATTCTAAAAGATATTTGTTGTGATCATAATTATTATTTCTCCAAAAATGTCGAGAAATCAAAAGAAAAGTGAAGAGGTTAGTTACATGCATTAATGATTCACCACTATATAATTGGACATGTATTATTATAAGACTTGTATTAAAAGGAATTCCCTCTCACTTGCAATAATCCATTCTATTATCAATACAAACATATGAATCATTTGAGTATTATTTTCATGAAAATCTCCTTCTCCATATTTTAAGATTTGTAGGTGCAATCCAACTCTAGGTGTCCTAGTGCCCCAAACCATTTTTATCTTTCATTATTGTTTATTTCAATTTATTGTTGCTTATTACTAGAGTGGTTCCATTTTGGATATTAGATTGCTTAAAGAACATTGTTTTTTGCTACTCCAATTACTGAAATAAGGCAATGAAAAACCAACCAGTGCTTCTTATCCAAAAAGTCATTTGAAACACACATGAAATACTTTTCATTAAGAAACACCTTATGAAACCGTTAGGAAATAATTTTTACTAAGAAAAATTAGATTTCTCATTGAAGACGAAGATTTCCTAGAAGTAAATGATTAGACCTAATCATGAACCATGAATGAGGTGGTATGGAGTTATGAGGTTGCATGTACAAGATAATATGCACTCATCTAATGAATTACATAGCTAGAGTCCTTGTCAAAATTTGATCTTAGGTCACTATTTTTCAAGAATTATCTAAAGCATGAGAAAACTAAGTGAATATCTTCTCACTAAAATTTCCAATAAAATTTATACGAATTTAATGAAAAATATAATGTTTTAATTCATGGACTTCATAATAATTTTCCTATATGTAGTGATCCTTCTTGAGATCTTCCTATCCTTACTCACACGTGTTGATCATTCCTTTAGCACATGAGATTAACAAACATGTTGGACTTTTCTCAAGCATTCAGACTCCATCACACCATTAACACAAGATACAATGATTACAAACTTTGTAATATCACCTCTTATTTTTACTTTAGTGATTCTTAGTGCCTGGTAATATGGCCCATTTATTCTACTTATTTTCATTTGGTGTTTGTTAGTCTAAGTTTTGATTTAAGTTTTATTAGGACTTTTTTTTTTAATGGTGTGGAATTGTGAACATGATGCAAATATCTATTTTTATAGTTTTGTTACATTAGTTGGTTATGATATTGTTTATATTATGTTTGATAAATACTGGTTGTGTTAGTATTTTTATAATTTTATATGTATACTTTGTGTCATAATGAATAAACTAAGTGTCCATTTTTTTTATGTCATGGAAAAGTTAACATACTTCAAGATTATTATATCAGTTAGTTTGTAGTATAGCTAAGGTGATCAAGAAAAACATTGAGTATTTTATCAATACATGTAATATATGTTTGGATATATGTTATTGGATATAAAACATTCATGGAAAAGTTAACATACTTCAAGATTATTATATCAGTTTGTAGTATAGCTAAGGTGATCAAGAAACATTGAGTATTTAATCAATACATGTAATATATGTTTGGATATGTGTTATTGGATCTAAAGAATTTTAAGTTCAATAATGCATATCCCAACATATAATACAACCCGTTGAGGTGTGTTTCTTGAATAACTACTAACAAAAGTTCAATAATAAATTAATCTTCTTATTTTTATTCATGGTGATTTAATTTAATTAATTTCCTTATTTCTATCTATGATGATTTAATTTATATACAAACTGTTGTCTTAGACAAGAATAACTAAATTTGTTTTAACAAAGGGTAGATACTACAAATCAATAACCATCACCATAGAATTTGATAGCACCATAAATATGTCATGGATTAATATTTTAACTATAAATCACAATAGTATATATCACAAAAGACATTTGGCACTAGTTACCACAAAAACAAAATAAAATTTTGCTATGAAATATGAAAAAGAATAATCCTTTACTGATATGAAAATCACTCATTATCTTATTCATCTGTGGTTGAACATGAAGTACAAAGCAAGGGTTGAAATTTTTTCTTCAATTTTCTAATGGGGTGCTAAGAAATAAGTAAATATTGACTTCTTGGCATTCACTTTGTTTATGGTTGATGGATCTCTATGTCATTTCAAGAAAATGCACTCTACAACTTTTCTAGGTTTAGGTTTAGGATTGACGTCATATCAAGGAAACCATGGATCAAGAAGGCTTCACCAAAGTTCCCATTAAAAGGAAATTGGGCAAGAGAATTATGAATCCAAGTCCTCATATGCCTAGTCCCAACAACAAAAATAGTTTTGATTCTTTGTCCAGTGAAGAATAGGGTCATTCACAAAAGGGTGAACCATAAACATCTACCAATCCATATCCCAAATCCAAAGCTCTACCAAAAGAGGACTTGAAGTGACAAAAAACAGATTTAGCAATCCCCAACATCGATCCACGAGAAACCAATATCATAGAGAAAAATGTGGAAGCTAAAGAAGATGAATATCAAGATTCCAAGAAAGAACCACATCAAATTGGAGAGGGTGCTGAAATGTTGGATATCGACATCCCAACCTTAATTGTTGAACATGGGGAATCTCATCTAGAAGATATTCAATTTCCTCAATTATAAAAACTGTAAAAGAAACTGACAGGAAAGAAAACTAAAGTGGGTAAGGCATCCTTAATGACCAACCAGGAACATATCAAAACGATCATATGTTCTGAGACTACCCAAGACCATATGGATTCATAGTTGAATTCATAAGCATGTTGGTCAATCATAGGAGAGGACGTGTGGAAGGTTGTCAAAGATTCAAGAATATCGGGTAAATATTTCAATTATTATTTCATTACTCTTATCCCAAAAGAAAATAATCCCTAAACTACAAACAAATGTAGGTCTGTCACTCTTTTTAATATGATTTACAAAATCATCAATCATTTCCAACGTACTTAATCCCATCTTGCAAAAAAATCATTTCATCAGAATAGGGAGACTATGTGGAGGGCCACCAGATACTTGATGGTATTATTGTTTCCTATGAAACCATCCATTCTCTGAAATTCAATAAGACCCCTAGAATACTCATGAAATTGGACATGTCCAAAGCTTATGATAGAGTAAAATGGATCTTCCAAGAGAATTTGATTTTTATCCTACATGGGTTTCTTGGGTCTTAAACATTGTCTCTTCTATTTTTTTTCTATCTTGGTCAATGGATCTGCCTTTGACACTTTTAGCCCCTCTAGAGGCATCAGACAAGGGGACCCCATATCCCCCTTCTTATTCATCCTTGTTTCTAAAGTCTTGGGAATTTCCTTGAAATCAATCATTAATGAAGATTTTGTTAAAGACACAAAAATCTGTCCCAATATTTGCCCTCTATCGCACCTTCATTTTTTTATGATAAAATGCTTTATGGTTATCCCATAGTTAAATAAGATATTTCCTTCAATAAATTTCTTGAAATGTTCATGTCAGTCTCTTATATTTTTCTTCAATACGCCCTTGGTTATTCAGCATCACATTTATAGACTCCTTGGTTTTTAGATGGGTTCCCTTCCATCCAAATATTTAGGAGCTCCCTTATTGGATAATTCCCTTTGAAATGCCTCCTAGGAAGATCTCCTCTCTAGGATGGAAAATAAACTGTCTAACCAGAATTTTTGTTATCTTACTCTCCCAAGAAAAATCACTCTAATTAAATGTCTTACAGTCTATGTCAATTTACCTCTTCTCTATTCTTGTTTCCATTTCTAAAGTTCTCAAATCCATTTGATATCTTCAATGTACTTTTCATGTGGGGGTCCCAGTTTCCTTGGGATTCCATTTTCCTACCCAAGCATGCTGGATGGATCAATATTAAATACCCTTTGATAAAGAGTAAATCCCTTGTATCCAAGACATGGTGGTGTTGGAACAAAAATTAGGAAGACTTATGGATTAATATCTAGTGAGCCAAGTATACCCACCACACCCTCGAGGAAAAAATCATCAAACTAAGTGAGGCCGAAATGGGATTGCTTATATGGATTATTGCATGGGACAATATAGTGATGGTGCAACAACACTACTTCTAGGAAATTAGATTGAGTGAAAATTTATTGCTATGGAAAGACGCCTGGTAGAAGGATCTTAAACTCATCACTATCCCACACCTACAAAAAATCAAAATTAAACTAAAGGACCTGGGATGGAATTGAGTCAATCAATATTAGAAAATATTAGATAATGTATCTCAAGGGAACTATAGGGCATGGATCTATGTTATACCTTGGCTACCACAACTTTCCCATGAGGAATTAGTAGTAATGGACTCGTATTTCAAAGATAGTAAAAATAAGATCCTTGAAGCCATGGAAATTCTTCGATGAAGAGGAGGTCGCAAATGGAGTTGTGTGGCTTAAAAAAAGGAGGTTGAGGGGGGGGTCTAGAAATGGGTGCACCGAAATAAAAACCACCAAATCCACCAGAAAAAACAATAATTATCAAACAGAACTGATGGAATTTTTTTGGTTTATTTTTAAATAATTTTTTTAAAAATGAAAAAATATATTTACAAAGCATCGCATCGGAGAGAAATATATATGGACCATACATAGGTTGATTTCCATGAATCAATAAATGTTGTATAATTCTAGTTTGTCTTCTCTAAATGAAACCATTCTAATATATTGCTCCAAAAATCCTCCAAAATGTGTGGATATGAGAAGTGCCATGTGATCATTTTGTAAAAATATTAGCGATCTAATCTAATAAAGAATCATATTTTTCCCTAAGCTGCTCTAATGCCATGTAATAAAATGCATATGGTCACAATATCATAGAAAAAAAGAAAAATCACAAATTGACATGGGATATACATGGTAAAACCCTCAAAAGGGAAACATCCATGGAGCAATGAGAAGCACTCAATTATTTCTTCTCATTTCTCTTCTTTATGTACAATGAGAACCCAAGGCATTTATTTATTTAGGAGATGATTGCATGCAATCTACATGAAAACTACTCTTTTATTTCTAGTTCACTAAGCCAACAACTAAAAGATTCTCAAAGTTAAGATTACTTAAACTTGGGATTTATCCATGAAATAGATAATTACAAGTTATTATTGTACATAATTACTTTTTTTGTTTTTGAAAAAATAATTAAATAATGTGCACATAATGATGCACCAAGATGAACTCCTTGATTCCAAAGATTGGTATGCAGAAGTTTGATGGTAATGAACTATAACATGGATATTTTAGATGGAGCAATTCTTTGATCTACACCAAGTGTCAACTTTACAATAGGTAACTATTGCATCCTTGTGTTTAGAACCTGATCAATTTGTTTAATACCAATGGCTTTGTGATCATAAAAAGGAATTTATTATCTCATGGTCTATTTTTATAAATGAATTTATATCACATTATGCAGATATTAATAGAAACACTTTATTTTTCCAATTGATAAATATCAAGCAAATAGATTCACTTACAAAGAACATTCAAAAATTTCAAAAGTCAAGCCTTTGAATTAATAACATTCCAAGGGATCACTTCTTGAATCTATTTAGGGCACTTTAAAGGAGAGAATTCAACATGAGGTGCATTTCTTGGAGACTAAACCCTTAGAGAGTGATTTCAGCATGGAAAGGAAAATTGAAAGTAAAAATATGGCTACTAGAAGGGTTTCCACTGATACCTATAAAGAAAATAATATTTAAAATTGTATCCTCACTCAACCTACAAGGTTGATACCTTAGTAATTGGATGAAAGAAGAGAAAAGGGGATATGTTTCATGAAGTGCAATAAGGGGCATGTGCAATGAGAAGAAATTGTTTTACATATATTGTGAAGAGGAAGAGAAAAATAACTAAAAGCTTCTCAAGATTTAGAACTAGAAGAGACTACCCCAACCATATCTTGTCATACTTTGGCTAACAATAGCACTCTTAAAATTTTGAAGATAGAATAATTTATAAAAAATAAGGTAACATTATTGATTGATTCTTTTAGTAGCCATAACTTCATTAACTACAAGGTAACCAAACTTCTCAATTGATTTACATATCTAGTGGAAACGTTTCAAGTAATGATTGAAAATTGAGGTACCATTAATTGTTTAGGAAAAAATCATGGTATTAACCTCATTATGGGGGATTGTTTATTGGATATCCCAATGATTGCAATCCAAATGAGTGGTGTTTATGTGGTATTAGGGATCCTATGTTCATAGTAGTTGAGAATAGTGGGTTGTGTTTTTCAAGAAATTTTTATAAGGTTTTCTTTGAAAGGAATGGAAATTGAAATTAGAGGTATCAAATGGAAACTGCTTAGAGTGATAAGATATAACAACATGAAAAAATTACTAAAAATGGAAACTATGGTATAATTGCACAATTTTTCTCACTATATGTTCAAACATATAAATTATCCATTCCCTTAGATCTCCAAAGAGTTATTGACAATCATTCCATGGTGTTTTAGAAATTATCAAAGGTGTTCCAATTTCTTGAGAGCATGATCGTGCTATTGACTTGATATTAGGAAGACATACTTCTAACATTAGGCCTTAGAGAGTTACCCCTTTTCCTAGAAGAGTTATATTGAGCAATGGTTGAAGAAATGTTAGGGATTGGCATAATTTGACCTAGCCAAAGTGCTTTCTCTTCACTAGTGATGATGTTTTACAAAAAGGATTTTCCATGGTGTATGTTCATGCATTCTGGAGATTTCAACGAGATCATTATTAAAGATATTTTTCCCATTCTTATTATTGATGAATTATTGGATGAATTGTGGGGAGCACCTTTATTTACAAAGTTGTCTCTACATTCATGATATCATTAGATTATAGTGATGGAAGAATACATCTTCAAAACAACATTTAGAACCAGTGAAGTTTATTATGAGTTTTTGGTGATGCCTTTTGGCCTTCATAATTCTCCTTCCACATTTCAATACTTTATGAATTCCATTTTCAAGCCATTCCTCAGAAAATTCATGTAAGTATTTTTTGATGATATACTAATCTAGAATAAATCTCGTGAAGAGTATGTACAACATTGACATGGTATTAATATTGTTGGAGGGGTAATTACTATATGCAAATCCTTCCAAGTAGACCTTTGGGGTGAAAGAAGTGAAACATTTGGGTCATATTGTACCTAGAAAGGGTGTTAAAATGGAGCCTAGTAAAATTAAAGCTATGTGGAATGGAGAGTTTAAAATACCTTGAGGACTATTAGAGGAGTCTTAGGATTGATGGGATATTACTACAAGTTTATCAACAACTATGGTTTAATAATAGCATCTTTAACAATGTCATTAGAAAAGGATGTATTTTTTTAGACTTGAGAGTGAACCATATCTTTTGAAAAACTTGATGCAATGTGTAGAACTCCTATCCTAGCCACACCTAACTCACAAAAACATTTATTATGGATTATTATGCCTCAAGGCATGGCATTGGTATAGTTTCAATGCAGGAAGGAAGGCCCCTTTCCTTTAAAATCCACCAATTTAAAAGAAATAAATTACTCAAACCAAATTATGAGAAGGAAATGTTGTCCATATTGCATGCAATGAAGAAATGGTGACCTTTCCTAATAGGAAGAAAATTCAAGGTAAAAAAGGGATCATCATAGTTTGAAGTACTTTTTGGAATAATGACTATTGTTAGAAGATAAAAAAAAAAAAAACCATAATAATGCCAAGTAAAGAAGTTGGGACACTTTATGATAATTTGAAGAGATTCCAATTATGGATTGGCATAATAGAAGCTCTTCAACAACTACAATAGGACACTAGTGCATCATATAAAATTGTGTGGAAGAATGATTCACTTTGGTATAAGGATCACCTATATCTATGTAAGAATTTCCAACTCAAACAAAAGTTCCTTTTAGAACTATACACTTCTCCTATAGGGGGACAACACTTTTGAAAACTTAGCATAGGATCAAGAAGGAAAGTTTCTGGGAAGGTCTTAATTCAATGCTAAAATTTTTGTGGTATAATGTTCGGTTTACCAATAGAACAAAGGAGAGATAATTAAGACCCTATGTATTCTGTTATCACTCTGTAAATTTCCTAGAGGTTGAAAAGAGGAAATACACAAAGGTAACCTTAACCAACCGCTTTTAAAGCTGGGATCTATCCCTTCCAGCTTCAGAGAGGGATCTCTCTATATAATTTAGCTTTGTTTGAATTAAGATATTAGGCTAGTTAGAGGCACGAGTTTTGTATTGTTGTAAAGGATTTTTAAAGTTGGTTGAGACAAATCACACATCCATTGGGCTATGGGGTCTGTACTTAATCAAATATGAGATGCAACCAGAAACGCTGAGGAAATCTTTCACAAGGCGAGATAACACCCCTCACTAGATCTTTAATAATTTAAGCGATGAGCGGAAGAAAAGATAAGAAAAATACTCCAATTAACAAGCACTTAAGAATCTCTTAACTGAAGCTATTTAGAAGAAGAACATTGAAATCTATAGAATCGGAAACAGGGTATCAGGGATAAATCCTGCAACATAACGTTATTCGTATAGATTAGTTATATAAAAACAAGATGATCACGCAGCAAGAAAACTTTTTGACTAAGAAATCACATCACCAGTGAAAAATGCGCAAGAATCCTGTGAAATGCCTCCTCTTTATTAATGGTGGATGTCTTCAAAAATGTTACAGCTTGATAGCAGTCGGGTGTGCAAATCAACAACAACCCTCAATACATTGAAAAAAGAAGTATTTATAAGTCAAAATACAAAGGATCCTGTCATAACTGACAAGGACGTGTCCATACTATTATTAGCATAACTAACTCAACTAATCAAAAACCGTTTGGTGATTCATCATAACTGTTTGCTGAACTTCTGGGTAGGTCATTGGTGAGGTGCCTCCGCAACCTCTACTGACAGGACAGCTGACTGGAAATGACATCTCATCTACTAATCTAGTAGATCGCACAGCTCTTCCCATCGGATATGAGTTGGCACTGTCACTTTGAGCAACCTCCGATACACTTCGTCCATGTCTGTGTACTTCGCGAATGTAGGCTTGACGACGAAAAATGTGCTTAATTTCATGCTGGATCTAAATATCCAAGTGCAGTGCCTCCATGAAAGCTCTACCTGTGATGTTTGATTGTATCCCTGCGAATTTAGCACAGTCCTTGGATACTTCGATCAACTTCTTCTTATAATCGGGGAGCGTCATCAATTTGTCATTTATGACCTTCATGCCAGGCAGGCCTTTCTTTGTCAGAGCATCTATCTTGTGGAAGAACCTTTGCACTCCCTGGTCCATGATTTGGATCTTCTCTTCTAGCTGAAGCATGAGACCTCTTTTGGTCAGAACTCTTTTCACTTCCAGTATGGCTTCTGTCCTATCTTCAATTTTTATCTCCTCGAGTTCTTCCCGTGTCTTAGAATTTAGGAACCTTATGATCTCATTGGCCTGGGTTGGCATGTCGCCCAATTCAGTCCTGATTTTCTCCACAGCCTGTTTTCTCCTCTCGAGCAACTCGTTCTGTTCAAACATGATCTGAACCATTGGCCAGATTTCATGGATGGACTTAGAGATATTAGACCACACAAGTTCTTTAACTTCAGCCAAGGTTTTCCCGGCCAATGTCTGTGTCTGGAGCTGCTGCAACTCCTTCTTCATTTGTTCATTTACCTGTTTCTCCTTGGCTAGACTTGTCTGGAAAGAAGTTTTTAGCTCTTGCAGATTTTCCACTTCCTTCTTGAGTCTGTCGATTTCAGACTCTTGCAAATTCATTCTCTCCATATACTTGGCCAGGTCTATGGTGCCTTCAGGTACCTGCTCTGTAATTGCGAACGGAACTACTGTCACTGTCGTTGTGCTCAATCTTGCAATGGGGATATCACTTAAGGTGATGCCCTCCCCTGTCTTCGTCTGTTCTTTTTCCTTTAAAATCTTTTCCATCTCGGCCTCCATCTCCCTTAACTGCGCACTCTGCTCCATGAGAAGTCTCAGCATCTCATCCTTTTCGCCTTCTCTTTCAGCTATTTATTTCATCTGTGGATCTTCTGTTGGAGGGAGCTTTAGCTGCTTTCTCAACGCAGCTATGTCAGCATTCTTATTTTTAATCATTTCCTCAGTAGCCTTGACATTCGCCGGATCGTAGCCGATCTTGAGGACCAGCTCCTCGAGAGTCTTTATCTTGCTGTCTTTCGTGAAGGAAGACATCTTCTCTAGCTTCAGTTGGGTCTGGACGTTGCTCAATGTTGTCCGATACTTTCCCGCAGAAGTTGCAACGCAGGATAAATTATGGGAAATCATCTCCCCAGTTTTCTTATGCATATCCATTTGATCTGCCGGATGCACATCCTTGGCTTGGAATTCAAACGTGGTCCTCCTGTAATCAGATATAACCTTGGGGTCCGGCACTAGTGCATGGAGGTATTCCATATGCATCTTGCTCTTTTCTGTATCGAATGCTGAGAGTAACCTGTGCTGGGCTGTGGAGGACTGCTTTTGGAATTGTGCATAAGCACTGCTGGTGAGTGACTGGTTCCTTTTCTTGATTAAATCATATTTTTCAAAAATGCCCAGCTGGGGCCCAGTCTTGCTTGGTGGAGTATCCAAGGGAGAATCCCTGGACTTTACTGTTACTTCTTTATGCTGACTAGAGCCAAAAGATGAAGTGAATTGCTTGGCCCCTGTAGTGGTCACTGTGGTAGTCAACGTGGTGGCTTCTGCTGTTGTGCCAGGCGTTGAAATGGTCTTCAGCTTTTTGGAGTGAATTTGAAATTCCTCCGTTGATACCTCTGTTACAGGAGGAGATGACTCCTGTCGGGGCCTCTTTTCCTTGAGAGCTTGAGGCGTAATAGTGGGAAGTGCACTTGTTGAGGGCCTCTGCTATTCTGTCCTGACAACAGGTTCTACATCCTCCAGTGTATCGGGCTCCCATTCAGGTTGATTGGAAAATTTTTCGACTTCGGGCCTGGGCTCATGAGTATATGGGCCAGTCTTGTTTCTGAGTCTCATATCAGAAATGATTCCATGAGGATCATAATGCCAGGCGAAGCTAGTTGGAAAT
>JASDQU010737681.1:9300-38177 GCA_032191745.1 Picea mariana | reverse complement strand
TCCAGAATCGCACCTGCGCCATTGATATGGGTGCCGCAATCCAAGTCGTCCAGAATTGCTTTTCGTTTAATCATGGGTGTATTAGCACCCCGAACTTAGGACAAGTGGGTTTTTAACCCATCCTTTTGCATTCTAACCCCCCTTTACAAGAAATATCGCTAACAGGTGGCCTCAGAGGTTTGGATCTTACTTTCTTTCATGATTTAGTGGGATCATCCTAACCTCCTCACCTTGTCCTCTTCATCTTATAAAAAGGAGACGATCTCTCATGGAGAAAGTTAGCTTGGCTTGGGATTAAGCTTGATTGGGTTGGAAAGTTCTTGAGCCTTTGAGATTAGTTGGATTTGGCTTGGAATTATTATCTTGGTTAGAGTGGCTTTGAGCTTTTCTTTTGTCAATATAGATGTCATATCTATAGTCTCAGAATTCTTGGATCAAAAGTGTGTGGGAAACAAGAAACTGTTGGAAGGAACCTTATGACATCAAGGCATCTGGATCAGTATCATAAGAGCACTGGAGTGAAACAGGAACAAAAAATATATAAGGAAGTGACAATTAAAGGTATATCTCTCATCTTTTATTTGGTATTAAATTTGATGATTAGAGCCTAGGGAAAGCGCCATGTCCTGTCATGTTTTGTTCTAAATCTATGTGGATCTAGGGGGAATAGTTTATGTCCACATTCACCGATTTACCCATTAAAAAAATTGGTCACTCCACTGGGGAGCACGAATGTTTTCCTAGTTTTCCTTGTTTTCTTTCTTTGATTGCTTGGTTTCTATTTTTTGAGTCACTGGAGGATCTAGCTCGACTCTTTGACTTTTAAAATTCACTGGAAAACCTTCATAATTTTCCATTTTTTCCATTTTTGTTTGATTTTTGTCCCTTTCTTTGAGGGACAATGTGATGACTTATGGTTTCCACACTCTACCTATTTATACCAATGTAGAAACGTCGTGTCCTACCCATATCTGGCCCATGGAAATTAGTGATTTTCGCACTGTGTTAGTCTACAGCCTGTGGAAATTGTGAAAATTTTGAATTTTTATGGTTTTATCCTTACCTAGACCTTGGATTTGGTTTTGGGGTGAATTGTTGGGTCTGTTTACAGTCTTCTTGACAAAATTTGAATCTTCTTTCAACCATCTTTGCCTTATTTTTGCTTTGTCCATGCCATTTTTCTTTTGAGTAACAACAGCCTTAAAAATAAAGCTCTTATAAAAATTGATTAGACATTTTTATATTTTTTGATAGAAAACCTACATTAGATTAGTTGTAGGGCTTTGGAATAGGTGTGAAAGATAACTTTCGAAAGCTGCAAACAAACATAGAATCTTGACTTAGGGAGCGGTGAAATCCACTTATTACATTTTGTCCTGGGAAGCCCTTCTAACACAAGGGTCAATCATGAGGTCACATTGAGACTGGCAGAGTTACTCAACCTGCTTTGTTGGTCTTGGTGTAGAGGTTTTGTGTATTATGGGGGTTGCTTGAGAGGTATACCCACAATGATGAGTGGAAACCTTTCAATTTGATTTCAGGCTAGATACCCTGCCCTTGCGCGTGGACCGAACTGTCGACTATTTCCCCAGGCATCACTATAGTAGTTGGTAACCTTAGTGGCCTATATCTTTAGGATATTTACACAAGGTGACTGTGGAGGGGCAAGTCTTCATGGTACCTGGAATCGACGTTGGCCAAACTCACTCAGGCTCCTTGGAGGCTAAATCCACAATTACTATATGGAAGTTTGCAACAAGGCGTAAGTTCATTAAGCAGGTCATCAATGTAACTTTTCCACCCGCTCTATCTCAACCCCTTCTTACTTTGTTCCCACAATGTTGGATTTCATCACCAACTAGTGAGCTCATTGTGAGAAGGTTTTGTTTGCTTTCTTGCTTATTAGATTTTTAGTGTGTGTTGTTTGTTTTACCTACTGGACTCTAGATTGGATTTTTGTTTTTAATGGTGTCAGTTCCCAGAATGACCAATGAAGGAACCTCTGCTCCAGAGGAACCTTTTTTTTTTTCTTCTTATGGAAACATTGGTCCTCCTCACATTGCTACTTTGAGCCTTCCAGGTCTCACAATTGGATTACCGGTATCGTTGTTTTCCACTCAGGTAGTCCCAAATGCAGTTAGTGCTTCATTTGTAAGAACTTCCCCCCAAGAATGTCAACCTCATGTTGATCCTTCACCTTATTCACTAGTAAAATCTTCTTCGTCTTCTTCAATTGCAAGGTTTTCTTCCATTTCCTCTTCTTCGTTGAGTGAAATCTCTAAAGCTAGTAACTCGGTGGATAAGAAGAAGAAAAGTAAGCAAGGGTCCAAACTTCCAACCATTGCCAGACATGTTGGAAATAAACTGGTTACTGTTGATCATGCTGGGAGTGTTGATGATGTCAATATCACCCAAACAACCTGTAAGCCCAAGTACCCTTGTAGGATTTGTAAGGGTAGCCATCTTCTTAAGGATTTCCCTGGTCTATCCAAGGTTATAGAAGCATGGTCTGCACACCTTCACCAACCCATGTTGTCAACCTCTGAACAACATGTTGATGACCTCCCATCAACCAACAGAGATATTGTTGGGAAGAAGAAAAGTAGAGTCAAGTTATCGTGTATGTTACGAAAAGGGAGGCATCTAACTCACCTTTTCCCTCGTATGGATGAAGCCTCGAAATTACTGAAAGAAATGACTGTCCCCCTGTTGACGGGCGAAATTGACCGTCCGTCAACTGGAAGAGTGGATCCAGTCCGGGGTTGTCTAAATAACCCAAGCCATTTGGGATAACCCACCCTGACGGGTTTAGCGGCTTCGTTATCCAATCTAAGTCCTAAAAAACAAAAGAAAACTACTCTAAATTAACTAATCTAAATGAACAAATAACAATTAAAACAAACTAATAAACAAATCTAAACTATTATATACAATTTATTACCTAAACTATAAAACTATAATTCTATAAAATCAAATGTTCAATTACCAACAGAATCAAATTTAATTACAAATGTACAATATTTACAAATTACAGATTTAAATGAAAACCTACAAAACTCATTTGTAATCTGTCCTAAGACAACGAAACTATTGTTTTATTTTATTTTATAATTTTATGAAAAAGAAATAAAATAAAAACTAATCTAAGCTAAATGACTAAAATAATAACTCTAACTATGAATCTAAACTAATATATTTATCTAAACTATTTATATTATACTAACTAATTAATTATTAAATGACAAATAACAAACTGACCTGAAGTAATGCTTCAGGTTTGTCTTGTGTATGATATTCGATTCAGCTGTTTGGTGGGAGGAAACCCACACCAGATTCTCCATGAGCTTCTCATAAACGAAAGTTGTTGTGCTCTTCAAATATAAATAATAGGACAAACAAGACATATAAATTTACAACAATTTTATAATTTACAAATCGTCGCAGCTAGATAAATCTGTGTGCAAAGACTTGTACAAAGTGATTCATTTAACGAAAAAGGTAAACCTGTAATTTATTAAACTGAAGCAAACTAATTGTTGTATTTTTACATATGAGAGATCAGACATGGAAAACATATAAATTAAATCACATCAACATGCAAAGAATTATGATAGCTAAAGTAGTCGATAATTAATTGCAAACTGATATGCAGAAAACTTGAAACAAAAGTTGGATATATTGAAAGCAAAAGTTGTTACAAGACATCAACTTTCATCTCAGTCTGAATCATAAATCCATAGTCTGGTTCTCCCACAGTGATGATGATGGGTTTATTACAAAAAATGACAAGTATTTAAAGACCTCCCACAGGGTAAAACATCCCTGTGGGAATTATCAAAACAATTTACAAAAATATGAGGATAATCTCCCAAGTTCCTATTTTTGCCTATGAATAACAACTGAAAGCTATATCTAAACTACTACAGCATGTCCCATTTTCCAATGAAATTTGTAGGTACCTACAAGTAGACAAAAATACAGAAGTTTAGATATTGTTTTATTGATAAATTGACAAAAATCTAATCTTTAATACTAGCTACAGAATCTTGTGATTCTGTAGCTGGTCTAAATTGAACACATAATCATTTCAAAACCAATTGAAATCTTAAATAATATATTCAAACTATTGAACAATATTTGATTGCTAATTAGAAACCAAAAGAATCATTCAAATCGACACTTGTGTGCAAATTGAAACAAAGTAAAATGTGGTCAACCAAATGATAACAGAGATGCATGCACTCTATTCAATTTGTTAACATCAATTTAGGGTAAACAGAACTGCTTTAGATAATTCAATAGTAATGAAATGATTTTCATGAACCAATTCCAATCGACACAAATAGTTTATGTTGCTTTAGCCATCAACAAAATCAATGTTGAATCCAAACGAAATCAACATGATCATTTTTTCAAATTAATAGAACTAAATTAAACATATACAAATGATCATGCTATTTGCAAATCAAATCAAAACTTGTATGTAAATTGAAAAAAATGAAATCATAATTGAATTAATCAGTTGATAACAGGATATATGGGATTTGTCAAACGTTTGTTATTTCCAATTGGGAGCATATAGAATTGATTGATAATCAACGAAATCATCACTTGAATCAATTTCAAAACGAACTATTAGCCAAGTTTTTCATACGAATTCAACAGAGACAAAATATGTCGATCTGAGCTTAACAAAATCGTTTTTGAAAATCAAAACCAACAGAGTAGCATCAAATCTATTTTCGATACCAATCCAACTCATACAAGTAATCAGGATAACTCAAGACACGTAGCAATCATTTGCAAATCAAATAAAAAAGGAATGAATCAAAACAGTTTGGAGACGACATAATCGTTATGTAAAATCATATCAATCAACCCAACTCCATGATTTTAGCAAATAGATATTTTGCACAGGTCGAAAGTAAATGAGAATATCGATGCAATACAAACAGATTCGTTCTTGGTAAATCGAAGTCAACAGGGTTGTTTTAAGTCTATTAGGAACAAACGAAACTAATCGAAATCGAACCAAATCAATTATCCTAAATCAGAAGAGCAGAATTGACTCAAAAACAAACCAAACTGAATCATAAACCAATCAATTTCTAAACTGGGCATGACAAAATCGCATAACCAAATTGTAAATACATTTGAATTTAGTAAAATGAATCTACTATACAGGAAATAGAATCACTTCAAATGTATTAAAACGAATAGAGCAAATTTGAAAGAAAAACCCAATCGACTACTTTAATTGAAAACAACCAAATTATTCTAAAGCGAACCAAACCAAAATCAAAACCAATTATTCGCTTCTACTAATTTGAGAATAAAAGAATCATATTAACTAAATCATAGGTATGTCCAAGTTTATCAAACAAATTTCCCACTCATGATTCATAACGAAATTGATTTGGTAAACTGAGAAAAACAGAATCATTTCGAATCAAAACGAACAGAGCTAATTTGGAAGAAAAACCGAATATGTTACAATAATTCAAGCAAACTTACAAAGAAAAATTATATTGAAATTCATACCTGGACAATAAGAGATGGCTTCGATTATGATAATTTGGAATTGATGAAGGCTGTTGCCGATTCGACATTCCTAAAGACAATCGAACCAGTGGTTTTCTGTTTCTTGTCATTAGCTTGAAGCCTGTCCCTTTCTTTTGATAGCACTGCAACTTGCTCCTCCAACGATTTGATCTTTGATTGCAATAAGGGAACGTTAGTATAATAACGCTCTAGCCACACATTACATTGGTTGCATGATGTTTTCACGGGCTTTGACATCACAAGTGAGGGTTTGTTTAAATCACCAGGGGTTTCCTTGTGCAACTTGATTCCCGGGTATTTAGGATTGTTTTTGAGGCAAGGGAGTAAATTAGAGACATAGTCATAGGGTTGCTCGGAGCATAGGCCATGGGAATATGGGTACTCTTCATCTAGAAAACACTCGATATTGGAGTCCGAGTCCTCGCTCAGAACTATGGGCTTTTGGTCGACATTTGGCTTAGGTTTATTCCGGGAAAGTCTCGATATCAATCGAGCATTCTTCTTACCCTTGCTATTGACAGTAGGATTACCCTTGACTTTCTTATTCACAGGCTTCTTGACAGCCTCAGTCTTGTCTGTTATGATGTCGGGTAGGTCGATGTCAGGGAAAACTGAGGGTTTGGAAGGGGGTAGAAGGATATGAAAAGGCATGGGTGGCCCGACCATAGTCTCATTAACCACGAATTTATCGATTTGGACAGACTCTGGATTAGCAAAGCCATTTCTGGATAGAAAGGCTTGCCAATTATCGCCATGAAGATTTAAATGGTGGACAACGATGAGTCTAATCAAGCTGTGATGAAACAAGCTGCTATCAGCCTTCTCGTGTTTGAACCTCTTAGACATATTGTAAAGACTATGCAAGAAGTAATGCGGCATGTTCAAAGGATAGCCCATGAAATTCATCAATAACCGGAGGTGATACAGAAAAACCAAGCCATACCAACCTTCACAGGTCAAAAATTGTTTCACAATTACCAAAAGATCGTGCCACCTAGGTTTAAGGGTGGAAATAGGCATACCTTTATCATAGGAGACAACCTTCCTTGATACGACTAGTAATGACCATGACACCTCATCAACTTTGGAGTTTTTAAACCACCTTTTACCCGTGGCTGCTAGTCTTGTAGCAGCGCTTATGAATTCTTCATTGAGTTCAAGCTATGTGTCACCTACTTTATCCCTGCACCCGTCAAAGGTGAGGGCGAATTGTTGGGAAACTGAAAGATTGAAACCCTTGAACCTCTGTATAAACGCGAGCCAACCACTATCCTCTAAATCCTTTCGAGCATCATCGAATAGTAATAGGGCTTGGTTTCCATTTGGCTCTATGCGCACCACCGGTGCCATAGACAAGAGCACATGGTGAGTGAGGTGAATGGGCCAGGGTTTGAACACAGCATACGTAGGGGCAGAACGCTCACAGGCTTACCCAAAAACTAGCAAAGGTGAACCGGGATAGGGGGAAAACATTGATGACAGAATGTGCGAAGGTGGTGGAGCTAGTTCAGCCCATGCACAATAGTCATATCCCATAGTACAACCGTCGGCGCATATAACTATTCAACCCACTATTGCATAGGTTAAAAACCATGCCATTCAATCAATGAAACCTTATGGTAAATCGACCAAACATTTGCACGAGTAAAGTTTTATCATAGATTTAAAATGAAACAAATAGTTTGAAATCACACCAAGGGTCCGATCGTATGAAACATGTGTTATGTGAAATGATGTATACGAAGGGTATAACCACAATGCCAATCATTTTTATGAAACCAATGTGTCAAGGGAATCGATTAAAAACTATAGAAATCAAACCACCAATGCATCACAAACTCGATCAAAAGAATATCATCACAATCTTGTAAAACGAAGTCATATTAACAAATAAAAATGCCAAATGAATAAGGATCTTGGAGTCTTGTCAACTGTATAACGATAAGTAAATTGGAAACGCAATGAGCATATCGACAAGAATGATTACAACAATCCAATGATGATTTTAATGTGACTTTGAAAACCAAGTTTTCACGCTTGCAGTCGTGAAAACAAGAACAAAGTTAAATGTGCAAATAACGCAAAAATAATAGTGTCATTTTATTGCAAGGATTGCGATGAAAATCAAGGTTTGCAAAACACTGGTGTAGGCATCTTATAAGGACAATAAAAAAATGTGAATTGGCTGCCAACACCCCCAGCCTCAACTTCTAGTTTCTTATCGAAAGCTTTCTCTCAACCCCCTGTAGTTGACAAAGTGATCAATCCGGCTCCTTCGTCAGTTAATATAGTTGATCATGTAGTCAATATGGTCATGCCCTTAGTTGAAACAGTTGACAAAGTGGTTGATTCGATCCCATATTCAATCAATCCCACTCTCCTGTTAGAGAAAGAAACCCAAGTGGTTGATCCTTTTCCAAGCATCGACCCCATTCTCCCCTTGGAGAATGAAACCCAAGTGGTCAATCCGATCTCGTCATCGGTCGATCCTACTCTCCTGCTCGAGAGTAAACCCAATACTTCCCATGTTTTTCTTGTTGATACATACTCTACCATGTCGAGGGATATTACTCCTTATCCCATGGAACCCCCTCCAAGTAATGAGACCATTCTTTTTAATTGGGGTGTGATAACTGGACTTTGTCTTCCCTCTCACATTCCTTTCCAGATTACAGTACATGTTTTTGGTCGAGATGTTCCTTAGACGTTGATAGATGAAGGTGCACTGATTAGTATTTTTTCCTCTTTTGCTTGGCAAGATTTGGGTTGTCCTCAGCTTGCCCTGGTTATGCAGAATTTGTTAGCTTTTAACAGAAGAACCAATCAACCTTTAGGGACCCTTCCTCAGTTTCCTATAACTTTGGGAGGGAAAACTGTCTTTATTGATGTCATGGTAGTCCAAGACCCCTTGGATTTTTCTTTACTCCTTGGGTGATATTATGTCTATGCCATGAAATATATTGTGTCCACTCTTTTTCACGTGATATCTTTCCCTCACGATGGAAGAATGGTGACTATTGATCAACTTTCATTCATCGGTCCTGACTGGATTACCTCCCTAAATGGTTCTTATATGCAGACGGTATCACCCCCACCACATCTTAATTGTGTGGTGTTGTCTCCACTCACTTCAACTTTGGATGACCTAGATCCAGTAGTTGACATGGTTATCTCTTCGATATGGTCTTTAGTGTTTGATCTCCTTACTGCTATTGTGGCCCTCGACATGTGTTCCTTCCAGAGTGTGTTTCTTCCATCAAGTGAAGATCTCTTGGAGGCCATGACCGAGTTTTGTCCCTTGACATGGTGTCCTTATAGAGCATTGTCCTCTTGGAATCCATGATCAAGTATAGCCTTGCACACAGTTTTCTAATTTCAAGCTCATTAAAAAATGAAACCAGCTTTGAGCATGATTTTTTGATTTCAAGCTCATTAAAAAATGAAACCAGTTATGAGGATAGTTTTTTGCGTCTTTGTAGCAAGCTCGTTAAAAAATGAAATAGAGGTCATGAGCATAGTTCTTCTCCTGTGTCAAGCTCATTAAAAAATGAAATAGTTTTCCCCCTCTCTTTTTAAGTCAAGTGCTTCGTCTAGAATTTGAAGTTTCATTTCATCCACCTGTGCCATTGGACAAAACAAAGCTTGGGGGCAACACTTTCATCCTCTGGACTTCATGCTAAAGTAGAGCCCCTAGTTTATTAAGCTGGGGGATAAGTACCAACCATCAATGTATTATGCGTTGGGAAGCCACAAGCATAGTTTTTTTTGGTACAAGCTTGTGTAAAAATGAAACCAGGTCCAAGCATAGTTTTGTTTAGCTTTTAATATTGTGTAAAAATAAAATCTATCCCAAGCATAGTTTTGTTTTGTTTTAAAGCTTGTGTAAAAATGAAAACAATCCTGAGCTTAGTCTCTGTTCTTTCTCATGCTCGTAAATCAATTAGAATGTAACTGAGTATACTTTTATCACTTTTTCGGACTCGTAAAGGTTATACGAAAAAGGAACCCAATGGAGTTCCCTTTAAGCTCCTTTTAGACTCTCTAAACATGAAAAAAAGATTGCTGAGTGACCTTGTTCTTTTCACGCTCGTTAAATTATTTGGAGAAAAACGTTTGTTGAGCAATAGTTTATCTCTTTTTCAATCTCACCAGACTACTTTATGAAAAAGGAACTGAGAGAGTTCTCTTTAAGTTTTTTTCAGACTCTATAAACATGAAAAACCCCTAAGTTTTCTTTCTTTGGACTCGTAAAACAAACATCAAAAGACCCATATGGGACCAAACCATTCTTTCCTAGGATTCATTAAACATACTTTGAAGGACTCATCCGAAAGATGAACTTACATCAACAAGCATATGTTATCCTCCTCAAGCTTGTGTAAAAATAAAGAGGTACTCACCAGAAATGGTGGGGGAAATTTTTGGAAAGAAATGTGTCTAAACCTATATTCCATGGAAGAGTCACTTTTGAACATGACACCCTTTCACTCGTTTTGTGTCTTGGTTGGAAAATCCACTTGTCCCTTGATCATACTCCTTTATAAGATTACAAATTGGTCTACAATCCCTATTGTTGAGTCAGTATTTTCCAAGACAATTGTTGTGTCGTCCATATGTTCAAAGAGAAGATCAACCCAAAAATCCTTCTATTGCGTCGGCCATTTCTGCAGTCCTTAAGCCTTCTATTGTGTCGGCATCCCTGAGACAGTCCTGAATCACTTGTTACTCTTATCTACTTCAAATCTTGTTACCCGTTTCGTGTCATTGATGGAGGATTCATTAAGGCCTTTTTGTGATGAGTCTTTTCTTGTTGAATTTAGCTCATTATACAGGAATTAGACTTAAAAACCAATTGGTACCTTGGAACTTTCATGTCTCAATGGAAGGTTTCCTCACTTTCGACAGTGGATTTTCATTATTGACTCCTGATCGGGAGATTCTGCCAAGTGTTCGACCTCAGCTCATTGATTCACATTCGTTGTATTGTACTAGTGTACCTTGGGATTTATTGACATTAATGGTGATCTCCCTTGCACTTGTTAATGGTATTCACTAATGATCGGTAATCAAGTGGTTTATGCCATGTTTGACTTCATCACCTGTAATCACATGGCTATATTCATACTAAGAGTGGTGGATATGAAGACCCTAGATCATTTTTGATAGATTGAGGTTGCATTGGAGTATATTCAGTTTGTACTATTGCATAGATCCACATTGTATGTCTCGTGGATATGTTCAAATTTGAGTCTTTAACACATAAATCCATAATGTATTTTTGGTGGCTATGTTTAGATTTGAGTTATAATGGCATGGAGCCACAGTGTATGTTTGGTGTCCATGACCCATATTACTTGACATGGATCTTCGCATGTCGAAATTTATACTTTGAGTCATTTGTATTCTGACTATGAGAATGCTTACCTCAGTGATGATATATATTACTGTACTACATTTCCTTGTTTGTTGGTAGGTTTCTGACTAACTATTCCTTGTTCCCTACACACACTTGACAAAGTATATCAGCTATCACTCTATTCTAACTTCATACTTTGGGGGGCTCTCTGTTACACATTATTTTCATCACCCTCATAATCGTTAATGATGTAAACTTATCTTTTGCCTTCAGAGAGGTCAGTGGCCTGAATTCCCGAAGAAATAAGGGAGAAGAACTTTCCTTGAGAGAAGAAGTTGTGTTTTCCTCTGTAAAAACCCTATTTTGGAGGATTTATGCAGGTTGCACCATAGCTAGGGTGTGAAAATGCCTGATTTCCATAGGCTGCACTATAGCCAGGTCACAGCAGCCTTCGTACGTGGGAAAAATAAGCATTTTCTTGATGGTTCTAGAAGGAGAAGCTTCTATGGTGAGGTGGCCTCCAAATGGTTTGGATCTTACTCACTTTCATGATTTAGTGGGATCATCATAACCTCCTCACCTTATCCTCTTCAGCTTATAAAAGGAGAGGATCTCTCATGGAGAAAGTTAGCTTGGCTTGGGATTAAGATTGATTGGGTTAGAAAGTTCTTGAGCCTTTGAGATTAGTTGGATTTGGCTTGGAATTATTAGCTTGGTTAGAGTGGCTTTGAGATTTTCTTTTGTCAAGATAGATGTCAGACCTATAGTCTCAGAATTCTTGGATCAAAAGTGTGTGGGAAGCAAGGAACTGTTGGAAGGAACATGATGACATCAAGGCATCTGGATCAGTATCACAAGAGCACTAGAGTGAAATAAAAACAAAAAAGACATAAGAAAGCGACATTTAAAGGTATGTCTCTCATCTTTGGTTTGGTATTAAATTCAATGATTAGAGCCTAGGGAAAGAACCATGTCCTATCACGTTTTTTTCTATATCTAGGTGGATCTAGGGGGATTATTCTATGCCCACATTCACTGATTTACCCGTTAAAATTAGTGACAAAGAACTGACCCACCCAAGTCACTGGTTTTGTAGTTGACCTCACAAGGAAGTGTGTGGAAGGCCTTTAGATGAGTTGGGCGAAGTACCTAGTGAACCAGTTGGAACTTGACTATAGAGAAGCACAGGATCAAGGATACAAATTTCATTTCAGTTGGCTCTTGATCCTTATAGATTTTATTTCCTAGGAGATGCCAGAAGGTATGACCTTACCAGACATCAATCCTTTTGAACCTCTAGCTGCGAAGTTTAGTACACTGTGGTACTCAAGTGACATGAATAAACAATGGAAACCAAATGATATTTTTCATACATACTACACTCAGCTGAAGATAGTCATATAGGTCAAGCCTTGCATGATTCCGAACACTCTACACTAGCTCAGACCTTTCATGAAGTTCAACACGGTTCGACATTTTATTTGCATCACAGCGTGCACTGACAAACACAAGCAACAAATTCAGTCCTACTACAAGTTGATGGAGGAGGACTTGGAGGAGATCACAAAGGACTGGTTGGCGGACCTCCTTATTCAAGCAGACCCTGCAGAGATATCTGACATCGATAGCCCAAAAAGAACGTAGGATACACCAGGACCAAGCAGAATGAACCATACCAAAGAGGTCCAAGAATTAGACATCACATCCTTGAAGACTTCTTCCATATCACCAGAGCGAGGAGGTGACGACGAAGAGTTGAATGACAAAGAAGTCAAATAGAAGAAGGGAGATGAGGTTGATCCCCTAAAAAAGAGGAAAGGTTTGCCTCTGAAACCTTCCTCTTGGAAGAAATCAAAGGCCACCATGACCAAGATGCAGATTGTTCTCACCTCTGATGAATTCTATTTTCTCATATCATCCCTGCAAGATGCTTCACTAGAAATAGCAGAGAAACAAGGTGAAAAGAAAGAGGATATGTATGATCGAATTGAGACTGAACTCTAAGGGGTGCAACAGGCCCTACAGTCCAGCCGCACAGTCTCCATTGCACCCAGAGAACCAGAATTGGGAGATGAGATAGCTCAACTCCACCATTTAGCCGATACAGTCGAAGCTCGCCTTTGACGAGCACAAGAAGAAACAACACATGCCACCCAGGCTTTGACACAAGTACAAGGAGTACTCATAGAACAACACAGTGTTGCAGAATAGGAAAATCTTTCTCTCCAAGCAAAGTTTGATGAAGCAAAAGTGTAGCTATAGCAAGAAAAGGAACAATTGCTCACGGAGAAACTCAAGGTAAAAGAAGTGGTCAACAGAGCACTTCACTCTATGACAATCTTAGAAATCAAGGCAGAAGACCGAGTTTCACAGTAGGTGGGGGTGAACCATGTAAATACTATGTTATTCTTCTCTGTACAATTTTCTGATGTATTTATGTGTTATTTTCTAAGTGCTTGATAGAGATAGATAGATAGATCTGTTTATGCTTTGTGCTTATGATGAATCTGGATGTTAGATCTGATATAGGTGAATGTGCTTGGTTCTTAAATCTGCTAGATCTGATCCATTTCTTTGTGCTAAGTTCTTAAATACATTACATCAGGGTGAATGTTGTGATGCTGTGTTTTATCTGCGAAGTAGATATTGGGTAAATAATGATTAACTAATGGCGCTAAGTGTTCTATTAAATATTATAATCACATATTTGTATCCCAGCTAAGGTTGCACACACCTGAGTCCTGCAACCGCCCTTGCATCTATCTTGAGTGAGGCTTCATCTACTTTGTAGGTGTTTCCGAAAGGGCTGGTAGTTAGGGTTTTGTTGGTGCGTTGTTGTAGAGTTGAACCCTGGGTCTACCCCTATGCCAATAGGGGAATTAAGGATCTTCCCATTAAGATTTTCTATCAAAAACGAATTCTTTCCCTTAGAAGCTGTGACCTTGAAAGGTCCACACCAGATATGGTCAAATTTTTGTGCTTTCCTGAGTCTTCCTTCCTGGCATCCCATTTTAAAACCAAGTCACCAGGGAGGAATTCCCTATCTTTATCTTTTTTGTCAACCAAGGCTTTCATGTTATCATGATATTTATGGAGTCTCTCATCTACTTCAGCCCTATTTTGCTGGACTTCTATCAATTGATTTATTCTTTTGGTGATGTCATTTGGCTCTTCCTTCCCTTCCTGCCAGAGTTTCATTACGGGAAGAGAAATATTTATGGGGAGAACCACATCGGTTCTGTATACCATTTGAAAGGGGGACATTTTGATGGATTTCTTAGTGCCTATTCTATTAGCCCATAAAGCATACTTCAAATGCACATGCCATGCTTTCTTATTTTTAGTCAACACTTTTTTAATTATGGTGATTAAACTCTTATTCGAGGACTTGGCTAATCCATTTCCTTGAGGATAGTAGGTCGTTGAATTTCCTAGTACAATGTTGTATTTTTGAAAAAAACCTACCATAGCCATGGATTTGAAAGCTTGGGCATTATCAGTGACTATCTTCCAAGGACAATCGAATCTCGATAAAATGTTCTCTTCTAAGAAACTGATCACCACTGCGTCTATTGCATTTTGCGTTAGAATGGCCTCCACCTATTTAGTGAAATAATCAGTAGCAGTCAAAATCCACTTATGTTGTGCGCTTGAATGTGGATTTATTTCACCGATGAAATCCAAACCCCTTTGCTGAAATGGAGCTTTTGTTTTCACTGGGACCAATGGTAAGGTCAAAAGCTTTTTCTTTCCTAAAAATAGTTGGCATGGGTTACAAGCTCAAACTTTTGGAATTCACATCAGTGAATAATTTCGGCCAATAATATCCATCTCTCAGGATTTAATAGGCCATTTCTCTCCAGGCGTGATGCACTCCACACACCCCTTCATGAAATTCATTTATGACTCTCTCCATTTCATATTCTTCTAAACAAATCAATAAAAATCCTAGGGGATTCTTCAAATATAATTGGATATCTATGATACAATACTTTACTGCGTGCAAATTCAATGTTCTATCTTTGGAAGGGGTCATATCACTTGGACACTGTAGAGTTAAAAGGTAACAAACTATGTCTTTATACCAGGCAAAGGAAGAGATTTTTTCTTGGATCTCAGTTGCAGGTATAGCAACATCAAGTTCGTCTATGTCTAGAAAATATTCATAAGGTTGTAGGTGATTTATCCCAAGTGCCCGAAAATTTGATTCGGCTAGTAATTTAGCCAAGCCTTGACCTTTGACAAGTTTGGTCGGTTTTACTTCTAGGTCAAATTCCTAAATCTTGGCTAACCATCGGCCCCTTTTTCCATCACTATTTGGTTGAACTAATATATAATTGACAATGCTGGTTGGTACATATGTAATTATCTTAGAATGGAATACATAAGTCCTAAAAGATTTGAGGGCCTTTACCATTGTGTATGCTTGTTTTTCCAATATATCATATTTCAGTTCAACATCTCTGAGACTTTTACTAAAAAACACTATTGGCTGCTCGAAACCTTCATCGTTTTTTTGCAAGAGCACGGTCGCGATAGTGTGTTCGAAGGCAAATGAGAAAATCAAGAATTATTTCACATGATCTGGGTTAACCAGCACCGGTGCTTCACCTATAACTTTCTTGATGCATTCAAATGAATCTTTGGCTTCGGTTTTCCATTTGACCTCACTGTCCTTTTTGACAATATGTGTAATCTATTTTACAATTTCAATGAAGTTTGGGATGAAACTTCTTAAAAAATTAATTTTTCCTAAAAATGATTGTATTTCTTTTATGTTCCTAGGAATATTGATAGTATCTATAGCTTCAACCTTTTTTGGGTCAATTTTGATTCCATTTTGAGATACTATATGGCCCAAGAGTTTACCTTCCTGCATTGCAAAGTGAGTTTTCTTGGGATTAAGAGACAAACCAAATTTTTGAAATTTCTCAAATGTTTGTTTGAGGTGTATTAGGTGCTCTGCGTTAGATTTAAAAAACACGGTTAGATCATCAAGATAAATGACAACAAACTTATCTCTTTCGCCGACAACGAAGATGTCCATATCTCGTTGGAAAGTGGCTCCTACATTCATCAAACCGAATGTCATTTTGTCATACATAAAGGTACCCCATGGGGTAGTGAATGCAATTTTCTCTTTGTCATCCACATGGACAGAAATTTGATTAAAGCCTGAAAAGCCATCAATCATAGACATTCAATTTTATCCAACCACTTTTTCCAATACGTGATCCATTTTAGGTAATGGATAATTATCTTTGAGAGATGATCTGTTTAAATTTCTGAAGTCTACACACAGTCTAATTTCACCATTTTTCTTCCTGACCAGAACCAAATTGGCTACCCACTAGGAATATCTGAGTGGAACAATGATCTTGGCATCTAGGATCTTTTTCACCTCCTTTTCTATCACAGGAATTAGTATGGGATTTATCTTTCTAAGCTTTTGCATGAAAGGTTTAACACCTTGTTTTAAAGGAATTTTGTCTTCAATTATGGTGGTGTCATAAGTTCTTAATTCATCATAAGACCAGGCCAAAACATCCTTGTACTACTTGAGTAACTCGTCATATTTGATTTTAATTTAAGGGGAAAGGTATTTAGATATCTTTACCATCTTAGGAGTTTCCTTAGTGCCTATGTTACAATCTTCAACCTCTTTAGGTTGAGGCTCCAAAGTAGAATTTAAGGGAATATCATCATAATCGAATAATATTTCCAAAGGAATCAAACCTTTAGGGCTCTGATTATTTTTCAGTACCAACATATGGTGATTAGCGATCTTATCCTAGAACTCCTGGGAATGTTCACCTTCTTGCATAATCCAAGCAGGGTCATTCTGATTTTCCTGATCAATATGTGTTTCAGAAAATTTGTCCACCATTTCTAGGAATTGCCTGATTTGCTCATCATCTTCGAAGACTTTCTAGTGTTGAAAATTATTTGGTATGGAGGGTCTGTGCCTCATTTCTATGTGATACTTTAGTTTGAGGACAGTAGGAGGTTCAAACGTTGCAGCTTCTTTGGCCAATGAATCTGCCTGTTGATTCTCCATTCTGGGGATATGGTGGATATTAAATGATGAGAAACAATTCTCGATCAGATCCCAAGAAAAATTTATGTAGGACATCAACCTTGGGTGTTTGGCCTGGTACTATTGCTTTATCTATTTCACAATCAATTCTGCATCACCATAAACTATCATATTTTCAATTTTTAACTTCTTGTCAGCCTCTAATCCTAAAACTAGGGCTTCATATTCACATACATTATTAGTGTAATCAATGTCCCACTGTAATTTGTAAGAAAAGGGAATAATGAACTTGTCTCTGGGTGCCACAAACAACACTCCGACTCTTGCTCCTTCACAAGATGAAGCACCATCGAAATAAATTTTCCAAACTCCAACACTATTTACATTTTTATTTTTTTATTTTTTTTTCTTTTTCTGTACAATTTTCTTCTATACATTCATCTAAATCATCATCAAGAGATAATATACAGTTTCCTAAATCCTGATCAGTGACATACACAAGGTAATTATTCATATTTTGCGAGTCATTTACAATATATGTCAACCTTGTTTCTCTGTAAAAGTGAGTGAATTGCCCGCTAAAGATTGGGATTGTAGTGTATGTCATGTCGATTTGAAGGGATCCTCCAAGTTTGGCACCCCAATACCTGGATAACAGCATGCCATACTTTGCAGAGATATCACCAACAACCACATCCATCAAAATACTTTTTACATGAATTTGTGCAAGATTAACCACTAAATATTTAATCATACCCATACATTTAACTTTTCTTGAATCAAAAGAATACAAATCTCATAATTTCAAGGCCCAATTTTTCCATAATAGCTTTGGGCATTACATTGTGGGAGGCTCCAAAATCTAACATAAAATTATGGAGCAGATGATCATACACAGTCAGTGTGATGTAGAAAGGAGCAACGTAATCTCTGGCATTTTCAAAATGTGAACCAAACATTATAGCAGGTTTATCATCTTCTAAATTTATAACATTTGCATGACTTTCAATATCCGAAAAAATTATCATTTTGGTAATCTGTTTTCTATATGTAGGGTTTTTTTCCAGTTCAACCAGAGGTTTAGGGATCTTGATTTTATTAATCTCATTTTCTAGATTGAAACTCCCTGTTTCCTTTTTGTCTTCTATGGTTGGGATCTCTATCTCCCTTTTTTCAGTTTTATTAGTTTGTGTCTCTTTCGTTTCAGCTGTCTTTGTTTTGATAGTTAAAATTTCCACTACTATTGTCTTGGCAGTCTATGTTTCAGCTGCTTATTGAGATGCCTCACTCGCTTTACTTCTCGTCAAGATTTTCTTTGGTTGGGTAGTTGTGATATTTCTATCTCTAGGCCTCAAATTATACTTCTGTTGAAGTTCGACCATTATATCGTCGACAATTCCTTGATAAGCAGAATCTTCTGTAATATTTATGTTATCATCATTAAATGGTTTTCTTGTGCCTAAAGACCTTTCATAGTATTGCCTCATCGAATGAGGTTCTTGATCATCATCGCTAAGATTATTCATGTCTTCCTCTAACTCCTCGAAGCTTCGCATGTCATCTCCTCCTATAAAATTTTCTCTTTTAAAGGGTGTTTGAATCTTTTGATATGTCTTTGTTGCGTTTGAGGGTTAAGATTTATTCTGAAATGTTTTCTAGCAATCTGATCTATTTTAGATTAGTCCAGTTTCATCCTCAAGATTTTGTTTGATAATTATTTAATTATTTTCACCATGTCATCCATTTTGTCTTCCGAAGACCTCCCAGATCTGAAAGGTCCTACTTATTCTCTGAATTGTCTAGTTTCTTTGTTTCCCATTTCAGATTTAGCTTTCAATTTTCCCGATGCCATCATATTTGATTCGATTTCTATAGCATCATCCTGCATTCTTGTGAGGTCTAAAGATCTCCTTTCCCTCAACAGTAAGGAAAAGTCAGGCTCGAAATCCCCAATGAAAGTCACCTTTGCTGTAGGTTGGGAAGGTTTAACCTCAGTTAGAATTTTGTTATACAATTTATTAAATCTCTGAGTGAATTCGAGAACTGTTTCTTAATTTTTCTTTCCCAAAGCTCTTGGTTAAATAATAAAGGTGATCTTTCCTCTCTCCCCATTGTATGAGAAAGGCATTCTCTAACTCGACGTATGTTCTTATAGAACCTACTAGTGGCCCTCAGAACCAGGTTCTCACCTATCCTTCGAAAGTTTAAACTAGGAGTCTTGAATAGACATCCTCGTGCTCAAGGCCAAGGATATCAACAAACTGATCAAAAAAATTTATGTTTTCAGTGGTCGTTAAGTCTCCCTCTCCTGTGAACTTTGGCATGTTTTTCATATAGTTTTCAGGTAAATCGTGGAGGGGAACTGGGAGGACTAAAGGAGCATACCTAGCATCTACTTTACAAAAATTCTAGGAGCTGGGGGTGGTCCTTGACCTCCTCCTCCTCCCCCTCCAACACCCAATCCTCCTCCACCTCCGCCACCACCTCCTCTGACAATAGCCATTGATAATCTAGGGGATGAAACTTGAAGATTATAGAGAGGATTTTCAAAGATGTGTAGTGACCTTCCATCTACTTTGGGATGAAGAGAAAGGGGTTCTAGGAACTGGTCGTTAGGAGACAGAAAATAAGAAAAGGGGGGAAAAGAGAGATGAGGACTAGGTTCTTCGGACTTGTAGGATATATCAATGGGAGATCCAACATGAGTCGAATCAGAGTGTAGGATATATTCTTCGAAACTTTGGGAAGATGGAAACTTTATATTGAGGACTGATGGAATATCAATCAAAGTAGGCATCGAGATGGGTCTTTTTCCTTTATTATTAAAGGAGACAATTAAATCAATTTCGGTCTTTATCTCGGGTAAAACTAACTTGAGGTTTATGATTTTGGCTTCAATTCTATCAGCCAATGTTTCTTCAAAATGGATTTGGGTGGAACCTTCTTGCGGGTTCAACTATTCAGGTGGAACATTCTTGCAGGTTCAACTGTTCAGGTGGAACCTTAGCATTATACTATGTGGGTTTGGGTTGATAAAACTTACTTTTGGAAGTAGTGGTCTTCTTAAGGTATCCCCTTGGTTTTAAAAAAATTTCAAGGTCAGATATAGGCATGGTCTGCTTATCATCAGGGTTTTTTCTGGTATTCCTTTGACTGAATTCCATCTTATTGGTGGTGGAGTCGCCAAGTGAAAATTAAAATTAGCCTTAATATTGTATTCTATCTTTTTTCACTATCAAAGAGAGAAACTTACCATGTCATTCTCCCAGGTAAAAATAACTTATTTTCTCTGTCCCCGGCAATGGCGCAAAAAAGATTTTTTTCCTGAGGTCAAACTTAAGGCTCAAAGAATAATTTCAGGCATTAGGAATTAAGGAATGATTTGTTTTAAGAGTTCTTTTTATTTCCATTAGTTATTTAAGAATTTAAATCCTCAGATGAAATTAATAGTTGAATAGAACAGAAGTTGTGTTTCGTCGTCTGAGACAATTAATCAAATTGAATGGTGATGAAGAAAGTTACAGAACTATTAAAAAAGATAAGGAATCAATGACAGAATAATCTTACCTTGTTTATAGTAGAAGAAAGAGTGGAATGCACCCCTGAAAGGATATATGATATAGTGATCCAAGTAGCTTGCAGGTCTTGTATTTGCTAATAGAAAATAGAGAGCAAAAATTGTTTGCTTATCAGATAACTAAATGAAATATGGTCACAGTAGATGTTGTACTAAATTGTAGTCATTCACTTATCAAGGAGTAACATAAAGAAAACTGGGAATATGAAATACATGAAGAGCACATAACTCAAACAACACAAAATTTGGAATCCATGTCTGTGCTTGTATTTATACTCACAAAGGATGAGTTTTCTTAGTTACAATACGGAAAGAAGTAGCCTGAGATTATTCTTCTAAATATGTATGTATACAAAAGGTTCTCAACCCTAAATGGTTGGAATTCTCCTTATTTCTAAAATAGTAAAGATTACAAAAAGTGAAATCTGAAGCACCTCACTTGCATCTCTTTTGTCTTTTCATCATGCTGGAAGAGGCATTTTTATTTCCTGTTGTCCAGCTCATAAACAGATAATCTCTAATCATGATCTGTACAAATGATGTGTATAGACTACCTCATTGGTTCTCGGAGGTGTTGTTTTTTCCTTGTTCGATACATTTATCACATTTTCTCACAAATTGTACCACCGTCCTGGAGGGTTCTGTGAAGTCATTTGCCTCAAAAGCATATAATTTATTTTCTAATCGAGGAAATCTATTTTCCATTCTCCAATATTATGAAGCTATAGACAGTAGCTGCAAACTGGGCTTGATTAGCCATCTATTTATCTGAGTAATATCAATCTTCTTTAATTGAAATATTTCAACCTGAGCCTCTTCCATGTTGGTCTTAATGTCAAGTTGATGCTTTGCTATATAAAATTGTACTAGTACTTCAGAGATACTATCTTTGTCGAGACCTAATGAATCTTTGTCAAGTGAATGAAAAGCTTCTTCACAAGCCTCTCTGACTTCCTTAGACATCTTTTTACTTTTAGCTATGTTGGATTCCCAGGCCTTCAATATTATATCACCTTTGATTTGCTCCGAAAGAGATAACCTGAAAACCATAGATACTCCTTCTCTTGCCAACGACATAAATTCTTCTTGGAAATTGGTCTGAGCGGCAATAACCTCTCTCTCCTTTAAAAAAATGTTATTTAAGGATTGATTTACCACCTGAAAGTGGTTTTGGATAGCTTCCACCTTATTGAAAAGGATTCGATGTGTTGATTCTAGTTCCTTATGTACCTCTAGAGATTGGGTTTGGAAAGCTAATATATCCACTACCTCTTTTTCAGTTAAGCTTACCTTTGCTTCTAGCTGCCTTACTAATTCATCACTTGTCTGTGGCTTTTTCTACATCTCATCAAGACCGGATTTGAGTTGTTGGATTTCCTGTCTATCATTGGCTCTAATCTGCTCAAAATCCTTGTTGATCTCACTTCTGACATTATTTTCCATCATTTTCACTTGATTTTGCAATTGGTGTATCAACATATCTTTCTTCGTCAACTTCTCCTTTAGGTTTCTCACTGAAAAATGATTTATTGTCGCAAAATATCCCAGTGAGCCTACGATCTCTTTAGCAAAGTATTCTTCTTTTAGGGCCTTCCCATATAATATAATCATGTGTCTTTTAATATCTTCACCCTCCTTTTGATGTGTTTCTCTCTTTACCACAACCCTTCTCTTATTACTGAAGAATAATTCTGAAGGAGGCATCTATGCTGCTGAAATCAATGTAAGGTCTCCTATGAATAAAGCCTCAGCCATTGGGTTCCCTCTATTGAATTGTAGAGGTGTGACAGATTGGATAGGACTTTCTATCTCAGTGGATGTCTTCTTCCTAGCTGTGTTAGTTGTTGGTTTACATGATGTGGATGGTGGCTTTTCTTCTACCTTCTTTACTAAGGCCTCAGTTTCCTCCAAAGTTTTTCATGCATCCTGTCCACTATATCTCCCTATTTCCAAACCTTGGGTCTCCATTTGCTGTGTGGATGGAGGTGTCAGAGTTTCCCCTTGAAATACTTTGGGGAGGCCATTTCTTCTATGTTTCTAGAAATTGTAAAACTCGGCCATTTTATCTGGTGTCAGAGCTTGAATTCGATCCAAAACCTCTTGATAGGACCTCGCTCCTCAAAATATTTCATCCTGAGGAGAATCTTCATGTTCATATATTTTCAGATTATAACTAGCCATATGGTTACCTACAATCTTCTACAGAGTGTGCTTCTTCAATTCGATATTGACCAGTTCGATTTCTCCTAGGGCTGTGACCTCCACTTTCAAATGGCTAAAATCCAGTAGAGAAAACGTACCAATATGCAGGGGAAAATATGGCCATACCTTTTTCTGTACTACTTTGAGCTCCTTACCAATCCCTCCAAGCACAGTTTGATGTGCTACTTTGTGGCACAAAAATCATTCCAGTAAAAATTTAGGTAGATCATGTGGAGGAACCGAACAACCAAAAACCCTAATATAGGAGAAATTCTCCTCCATGTACCAATCTGTTATCTTGCCCATTATAGTCACAATTTTGTCAGAAATTCTGGGAGGTGGGTAACCATATATAGTGGTGTGCATCGACACCACCACCCAGTTGCAGATTTCATAAAAAAAATATTTTGCCTTGTCTTCCCAAAGCTTCAAATGATAAATATGTACGGGTTCAACACTATTTGGAGTCTAGCTCTAACCCATCAGTGGAAAAGGCATCGTAGAACAGACAACTTCCATGATATAAGACAACATGAAAAAATGGGTTGCTTTCCCCTTGTCTTTTAGTGACTGATATACTATAATCTCTTTAACCAAATTGCCTGACAATATCCTGGCCCAATCAAAAGAATAACCCTTGGCCACTGTGTGCATAATGAGAATGCACTGCAAAAAGACATGGGTTGTGTCTTCTTTCCCATAGATTCTACACATCAACATTGCTATATACATTATGTGAGGTTCTAATGAAGAAACTATGTATACACCATGGGAGTTGGCTCTGAACTTCTTGGGGTGAGAGTACCAGTCCTTGATTAAGTCGGGAAGATTTTTTCCATATTGGGCACATTCCTTCTTGTCAAAATATACTAAGAAACTGGCATTGTAAATGAAATTGGATAACAGAGACAATTTGTACATCACCTGTAGATATTTCGGCTGGAAAGACCTAACTGTGACCTTTTGTGAATTGAAAATGGTTATGGTAGGGATATCCACATTCTCCAATGCCCAGCCAATTATATCGTTGTATGGCAAGAGATTAGGCCTCGTCTTTATCTTATGTAGCTCTGACTGGGAATTTTTTTTGTCTTTGGTAGCTAGGTCCTCCATTTCATCATCACCTGAGCCTTTTGAGAAATTTACCAATTCATACTGTAGAATATTGAACACTTGCATGCAAGATTTCATGGCGTCTATGCTTCTGGGCGAGGTGTCGGAAAGGATATCTGTGTTCTGGATCGATCCTTCACCAGGTGCTTTAGTTTCTTTTCAAGGAGCCATGTTATCAGGTCTCAAAGAGTAGTTATCTATCACAATAAATGCACAAATTTTATTTCCTTAAAAACTTACTGCTTAGTGAAAACACACAATGAAATTTGAAATTCAATATCCTCTTCCTTTAATTGCGTCAATTTTCCAATACTTCTACTAACAAGGAATTTGCTTTTCCTTAATGAATAAGATTTCCACGGTGGTTTAAGATCTCACTTGGAATGATTGTTGTAACTTAATTATTAATGTCATTAATTTTTGGGAAAAGCACGGGTGAAATTTGAATTTATCCGAGTCATTATTTAGTGAAGGATTAATTACGTGATAATCATTGTTAATGCGTTAGTTAACCACACTTATCATTAAGAAAATTTTGTGAATTTGGATATCCTTATGTCCTATGACATTTAAAGGTATAATCCCTGAAACGCGAAATTGCGATGTGATTAATTAACTTTAATCATGTTTAACCCCTTTAAATAATCATGATCAACCTAAGACAGCTTCACGATTTTGGCTATCGGGACTTTGATAGTCGTTGCATGCAGGATTCCTGAAACGTGAAATCGCGACATGCGTAATTAACCATTAATCATTCTTAATTCTTAATTAATCTGGTTTAATGCTTAAGACGATTTCGTGACTTCGGCTATCGGGACTTTGGAATTGTTGTGTGTTGATGTTGTTGGAGTTACTTCACACACACATAGGATTTATTTTTCCTAAGTTTATTCCTTGTTTATTAGTCATAATTAGTCATTATCCAGTCTCCTATATTTTAGGGAAGAATATTCCACCTGGAGAATATTCTCTTTCAGTTGACACTTCAGTTTGACTAGTTGAGTTGAGTTTAGATGTTGCATTGGGATCATCACCGTGAAACATTGGGATCATCAAAATGATAATTCAACCTTTCCTTCATATCATCACCAAAGTGGCACATTATCCTTGATTCCCTGAGTTAACTCCTCATTACTCTATGTTCAGTCAATTAACTAAAGACTAGTTGACTAGTTAACTCAACTAGGTGTCAGTTTACTCTTGTAATTGCCTGAGAGACTAGAATAGGTGGTAGTTCACTCCTGTAACTATTGGTGTGTGTCCATATCACTCTAGACCATCACTATGGTGCATTGGTTCACCTCAATTTGAACTCATTGATATATATAGAGCATATCATGTGTAAATTATTCATTTTTCATAACGGTTAATGAGAATTCTTTCATTCTTTCTCTCCTTCTTCTTCTTTCTTCTATTCGCTCTGCAATTGTGTGTATTATTGTTTATCTAGATACATTCTATGTAGGTTCAACACATTTACATGGCATCAAAGCCGACGGACTGCTAAGCAAAATCTACACCAAATTTTTTTGCAGGTACAAAACATTGAAGATAGTGGAAAGATGGAATTCCAAAATAAATTCATTCTTACACCTTACAACTATTTTGTAGGGAAGGAGAAAATAGGCTTCTAGATGACATATGAGGGTCCTCCAACTTCGTAAAGCCATAACTCTCAAACCGTGAGGAGTTATGTGACGTTCCACATACCACCAGAAATGGAATGACATGTACTAACCATATAGAATAGTATTACCTAAAAATATATCAAAACTCATACTATTATCCATCAAACAAACTTGGGTCCATTACCCAAATCTGGGTTCTCCAACTTCTCATGGCCATAACTCTCTAACTGTGAGGATTTATGTGACGTTCCACATACCACCAGAAATGGCATGACAAGAACTATCCATCTAGGATAGTTTCACTGACAAATTCACTAGCGTTCATCTCATTATTCCACAAATAAGCATGGGTTCTCTAACCATACTTCTAGGATAACTCAATCCGCAAAGCGTCTTTTCGTGAGGGCTTTCACCATAAGGGGACCACTTTGGAGTTCAACCATTTCTACTTATTATCAACCATAACAAGACAATAACGAGTCATCTTTACATAAGAAAATCTTAGGTTCATTACCCAACCTTTGTGCTACGGGGCTTTCTTCAAGGGTTGACATCAATGACAACCAACCTTAATCAACATAAAGCACCCTTTGTATAATACAACTAATTATGTATATTCATAATAACTGGTAGTATAGTTCATTATTTTTTTTTTGTTTGTTAATGTGGCCGAACCTGTTGGCATCGAGATTAACCTGTGGCTTGAGAAACCGCGACTCAGGGGCATCTAAGCCGTCAAAATCACCCAGGGATCGCACCCGGCCTAAGCCACACCAACCCTTAACATGGTTGTATTTTTTGTCCCCGCAGGTTTCGAACCGGTGACTTTTCAACATAGAGTGGCTTAACAACACACTCTGTCACCGACTGTCCTACCCCTCAGGGACAATAGTATAGTTCATTATTATTATTATTATTATTAGTTAATAATTATTAATGTATCATGTATAATAACAACAAAGTATTAATAATACTTTATTAATAATATTTATAATGTCTATAATTTTTATTATTAATAAAGTATTAATAATAGTTTATTAATAAATTTAATAAAGTAGATCCAGCAAAAGATCCCGATACGGTTGCAATTGATCTATAGCCAGTTCCCTCACCTTTTATGTTGGCCGGTGAACACCTATTATCGTCCAATCAATCATTCTTTAGGTTTAGGAATGAATTGATTAATTAAGACAAATACTTTATTAATAGTATTTATAATGTCTATAATTTTTATTATTAATAAAGTATTAATAATAGTTTATTAATAAATTTAATAAAGTATTGATATGTATTAATGTGGTTATTAATAAAGTAGTATTAATAATATTAATAGTTATTATTATTATTAACTAATAATAATAATTTATACCTCTAGTATATTAATAATAACTATATTAATTATTCTTAGTAATTCTAAGAATCATAACAACACTAACTCTAATAAACATATATTATTAATACATTATGGTTAATATGACTAAGCATTAATATTAATTAATAATCATTATATAAAATATATGTATATTAACCCTAATAACCCAAACCCAAATCCTAATAACTTAAACCCTAATAACCATTCATCTTAATATATTATTACTAACATGATTATGTAATAATACTAATTAATAATAATTATATAAAAAACATATATACTCTTCTAAAAAAACTCTTTTATAATATAATTAATTACTTATATTAATAATAACTAATAATAAGTTAATTATTTTTATTATTATTACTTAATATTTATAAATGTATTATATATAATAAAAATAAAGTATTAATAATATTTATTAATAAAATTATTAATGACTATAATTATGACAATAACATTAATAAAATATTATTAATATTTTATTAATAAACTTAATAAAATATTCTTATATATTAATATGGTTATTAATAAATTATTATTAATAAGTTTAACGTGTTTCCTACAATTTAAAACCTAATAATATTAATAAGCTTAATAGTATTCACCATTGCCATTTACTAGTGCATAGATAGAATTAAATAGACTTCAACAACAAATCTATTCTCCTTAGTTACATAAGTTAACAAAAATATGAATCTTTATTTATCATTTCCATTTACTATTATAGATATAGAATTTAATGGGCTTCTACAACAGATTAGTCCTCCTTAGTTGAATAATTAATTTAAAATATAACCATCATCTATCTTTTCCAATCAATACTATAAATATAGAAGTAAACGGTGCCATAACCACCTTATTTGAATAATTCCATTAAAATATAACCATCATCTATCTTTTCCACTCAGTACTACAAATATAGAAGTAAACGGTGCAAGAACAGATTGAAATGTTATCAAGATTGCAGCATTGGCCCCGCCAAGCCAATGCACCATTTAAAGGACAAATAAGTTGACCTATAGCCAATGCACCATTTAAAGGACAAATAAGGTGACCTCTCAGCCATACAGATAGATTGAGCGACTTTTTTACTAGCTTTATAAATTGAAATGTTACCTGTTGATGGAAAATTACAAATAAATTTCATTGTTATCTATTGAGGGAAAGAAATTTATATGCTTATTATTTAAATTAAAATAATCTTTTTTTAAGAGCATAATAAATTACAAATCAAACATTATAAAAAGAAATATTATAAAATTAGTTGAAAAAAAAAATGCATGTAAGCTATGCAAACACAAATGACAAAGAAGAACTACAATGTGCAGTAAAAGTAAAGAAATTGAACAAACATTATTCCTAAACCAAAATCATGATCTTCCACTATGAACTTCTACAGAATTTTAAGCATTTTTAAAACTCCTACACAATTTTAAGCATTTTTTAAATAGGTTTATGTAAAAGACACTTTCCAAGCTATAAGCCAAATGATTCACTAAGAAGAACATCACTCCTTAAAAGCCATAGTAGAACAATAAACTTTCGACGCTATCAACAAATACATGCAAAATGTCTAGAATATTGAAAAATGTATTCGATTAATACATGCAATGGCGCTTTGCCAACTTTGACCTCCAATTCAGTTGCATGTAAAGGAGGGCAGCATCAAGGGATTTGTCATGGGCTTCATATTCTTCACTGTAATTCTTCACGGATATTCACTAAAAAGAACAATGCTCCTTAAAATCCATAGTAGATCTAAGCTTTCGGCCCTGTCAACAAATACATGCAAAACGTCAGAATATCTAAAAACTAAAATATAATACCAATGAAAGGGACCTCCACAAAATTGAGCAGGGATACAAATGTATTCGATTAATACATGCGATTGTGCTTTACCAACTTTGGCCTCCAATTCAGTGGCATGCGAAGGAGGGCAACGGGAAGGGATTTGTCATGGGCTTCATATTCTTAACCATAATTCTTCATAGGGGGCTTCAAACTGCTTTTCGCAGCAGTCTCCA
>JASDQU010737680.1:158736-169253 GCA_032191745.1 Picea mariana | reverse complement strand
TCATGCCTTAGCATTTTACTTCCGCTCGGACGAGGCTGACTTCATTTCTCCTTTTTGATCCATAAACATGGCCACTCTGAGCACTGGATCTGTGTCCAATCAACTCTCATTACACTATCCCTATGCATTATCAGCCTTACACTAGCCATGCCAAGGGAAAGAGGCAAGTCGATGTGCAACCCAATCTAGTATAGTTTTGTTGCTAGACAACGGAGGGTGCTGAGAATGGAGCGTGCGCTGTCCATTTCTCGAACTCAGCGATGAGAGAAACCAAGAACATTGCCAATGGCATACGTTGAGGAGGATATTCTACAGGAACCCATCTAGTTTCCTCCAGAATCCCTCCTCTTCACAGTCCCAAATAATTGGCATCCCCCCACCCAAATTCCAGCTAGCAAAAGCGCATTACCCATATTCGAGCATGCACAAGCTACCAGGGAAGAGGCCACCTGTATAATTGAGGAGTAATACCATGAGGATTTATTCCATTTGGACTCTACGGCCACAATTTAGAACAAGGACTCTGCGGCGGAGGAGCTCAAGGCAGTGGAGGCTATGGAAGTAGCACCGACGGACCGAGGTGAGGCGGTGGTGGTTGTAGACATGGACGTGGAGGGTGGCTCAATCTTGGTGCCTCCACCACTCTCGACACTCCATGAATTCTACCAGGCTCCACCAACTTTCTTCCATATGGAGCATCTCGAGCTCGTCTTTGAGCTATGGAGCTAGATGGCTGACCAGGTATACTGGGACACCCTCATGCACCAGTGAATTGATATGATCTACGAAGCCTTCTCGAATGCACTAGACGACCAACGTTGTCTAACCTATTCGAGGCCTTTTTTTCTCCATACCAGGGATGACCCCCTCAATGACGATCCAAGTGACACGCCCCCAGGTGCAAATGTGTAATTTCTCTATTTTGGCCTGATGATACTGAGAGGGAGGTGAATCATTATCAAGTACAATTTAAAAACTTTTTCAACTTATAATTCAACCAGATTATATACTAGATTATATACAATGAGAAATGAACAATAGTAGAAGAGTTACACCAATACACCACAATACAACATGCACAATATATGACAAATAATCAATAGTTATTATTCAAGGGAAGTAATGACTTCCAAAGGTAGCTATAGCTTCCAAATATAAAGGGAGGGATAAACCTCCAAAAGGAAGATAAAATCCTCCAATATCAAGAGAGGGTTGACCTATACATCCTTGCCCCTTTCTTCCACCCAATAATATATGACAGATAATAAAACTTTACATTAAATTATCACTATCAACCGACCATCACATAGAACCTGATAGTGCTTCCTGAGACTTCTTCAACTTATTCAATTCTTCACTTCTTCAAATACTATGATCCTGTAGATAATATTACTCAATGTATTCTCTAAAACTCCTCCAAGTTTCACTCCTTGAATCCTCCTAGAAAAGGAGTTATAAAGAAAATGGTAAACCTTATTCAATTCTAGTTTATTCAGGAGAGCGAACTTGTACAACATTCCCCGCACTCAATATTTAACATATGATTTGGACATTCAGACATGGAAAACTAAAGCCCGTACTCTTTCCAATTCAATTGTTCTCACTTCATTTGGATTCTCTATGAAGACGTTATGATTGTTTTACTTGGAACACCTGTTTATGACTAGCTTCGGAGCTAGTAAAAAACCCTATCTTCCACAGAGTGTATCTCCAAAATTATAGCGAAAAAATAGCTGAAATTTTTACCACAGGTACCTAGATATGTCTTCTCAATAGCATACAAATTTCACCATATGAATCATTCTATAAACAATGTTATAGAGAAAATGGTAAGATGACCTGTAAATAACATACCTTAGAACACATCACCAAAAGATTTCATCCTACCTTGAAATTCGGATTTCTTTACTTCAAATTCCCTCTAAAATTCAAATTATATATCCTTTTTCATTAACAAACTTGTGTGTATTCAAATATTAATGTATAATGAGATGTATTTATACCCTTTATGTCACTTCCTTTTAACATTAGCCCTGGCATGTAGTTTCTCCTTCAATTCACATTGTCATATTCAAAAATCCATTTCTCCTCAATCATTAGGATCCACGTGATGTGCCATATACAACCGAAAATGGCATGAATTATACCATCCATCCATGGGTTTTGTACCTGGATGTGTAATTTCCTTCATGTCTATCTACTTCAATCTACTGTTGGGTCCAAAATCCAATGGCTAGGGTTGGCATCAATGACAACAACCAATGACTAGGGTTGACATCAATGACAACAAGCAATTTTGATACCTGGGATTAAGTGATATTCTTTGTGGTGTAGTCCATATGGGTTCACAATCTATTTTTCTATAGTTTCCTTCATAATGATTTCTTTCATACCTGATGGGAGAATATCTTCTAGATGTCTCATTCCTTCTAAATTCTAGTCTTCTCTCTTGTTGTTAAACTTGCTTTGGAGTGTTGGTTTCATCCTTTTCATCTTCCTTCTCTTGTTTTGTTGTCTTCAAACTATCATTGTATCCTATTCATGTCTTGTCGTTTGGATATCTTTTATTGCTAAGGATCTTATCTAAATTTTTAGTTCTTCTTTCAAACTTCTTCATCTTTTTTATTGTCAATAGTAGCTCCCCTTTTGTGTGATCCAATTCTTCTTTCAATTTATCATAATCTTATAATTGTTCCTTCAAGCTACCAATGGTATTTTCAAGCCTGTAATTCTCTTCTTCACAACTACTCAATTCACCTTTTAGTATTATGTTTGTGTTTCTAAGCTTGTTATTTTCAGTTTCAACATGCTTCAAATTTTCAAGATTCTCATCTTCTTGTTCTCTCTCTATGTTGTCTTTGTATCCCCAAAAGGAATCAAGGTTGGTTTCTTCAGTTGAATCTTCTTTGAAAATGATTTCTTCTTCTTTAGAACTCATGTGATCATCATCCTAGTTTTCTTGGGTTATGAAGAGGACTTCTCCTCCATCATTATCTTCTTCATCACTTTCATTTGAGGAGATGTCATCATCCTTGGAGTAGAAGCTCTTTTTATTGTTGAGACTTCTCTTTTTATAGTAGCAGTTTTCAACACGATGTGCTATTCTACCACAGTTAAATCATTTGAGAGGAGACTTACCTTTGTATCTTCCAGTTCCCTTCTGGAACCTTCTTACGAAATTTGATATTTCTTCATCAAGGTTTTTATCCTTGTCTTTTTTCTTCTTTATGGATTTAAAGGATTCTTCATTGTTTGGTTGGTCACTTTTTGTACCTATTATCATTTCATATTCTATAAGAGGCCCATGTAATTCATCCATTGTCATTTTGGTCAAGTCCCTAGTTTCTTCAATGGCGGNCAACACTTTTTGTACAACCAAGGATTCATTGAGATCTTCACCTAATCCTCTGATAGAATTAACAAATTCATCAACTCTAAGAAAATAGGTTGCAATATCTTCCTTTTCACCCATCTTCAAATCTTCAAATTCTTCTCTATGTTGTTCAAGCTTGACCTGCTTAACTTTTGGATCACCTTCATAGATACTCTTGATTTTGTCCCTTACCTATTTAGGAGTGTTGCATACCATCACTTTGTTGGAAATGATTGGTGCCAATGCTCCTAGAATAACATGTTTGGATTTTGAATTACAACTCATAAGATTCTTCTCATTTGGATTGGTTGGAGCATTCTTTGGGATTACATAGCCATTTACAAATGGGTACCAAATGTGTACTCCCAAGGATGTTAGGTAAGTTTTCACTCTATCACTCAAGTATGCATAATTTGTTCCATAAAATCGTTGAATTCCATTTGGAATGTGCTCATGGTCATCCATCTCTGCTCTGAATTTTCCTTCTAGTGGTTAAATTGTTTTGAAGGAAACTGACTCTGAAACTAATTAATGATACTGAGAGCGCGATGAATCAATATCAAGTACAATTTAAAAACATTTTCAACTTATACTTCAACCAGATTATATATTCTATTATATCCAATGATCAATGAACAATAGTAGACGATTTACACCAATACACCACAATACAACATGCACAATATATTATAAATAACCAATAGTTATTGTTCAAGGGAAGTAATGACTTCCAATGGTAGCTACAACTTCCAAATATAAACGAAGGGATAAAACTCCAAAAGGAATAAACAATCCTCCAATATCAAGAGAGGGTTGACCTCTCCATCCTTTCCCCTTCCTTACACCCAAGAATATATCAGAGATAATAAAAAATTACATTAAATTATCACCATCAACCAACCATCACATAGAACCTGATAGTGCTTCCCAAGACTTCTTCAAATTTTGAAATTCTTCACTTATTCAAATACAATGATCCTGCAGATAATATTACTATTCTTTGAAACTCCTCCAAGTTTCACTCCTTGAATCCTACCAGAAAAAGAGTTATAGAGAAAATGGTAGACCTTATTCAATTCTGGTTTATTCAGGAGAGCAAATTTTTACAGCATGCCCCACGCTCAATATTTAACATATGATTCTAACATTCATACACAAGAAACTAAATCCCATACTCTTTCCAATTCAATTGGTCTCACTTGATTTGGATTCTGTATGAAGACGTTATGACTATTTTACTCAGAACACTTGTTTATGAATAGCTTTAGGAATAATCAAAATCCCTATCTTCCATAGAGTGTATCTCTAAAATTATAGCGAATAGATAGCTAAAATTTTTACCACATGTACCTAGATATGTATTCTCAATAGCATAAAAGTTTCAACATCTGAATCATTCTATAAACAAACTTATAGAGAAAATTGTAAGATGACCTGTAAATAATATACCTTAGAGCACATCACCCAAAGACTTCATCCTCCCTTGAAATTCAACTTTCTTTGCTTCATATTTCCTCTGAAATTCGATGTATATATCCTTGTTCATTAAAAAAAATTTTTGTGTTAAAAAATGAATGTATAATGAGATGTATTTATACTATTTATGTCACTTCCTTTTAGCATTAAGGGAAACATGTAGTTTCTCCTTGAATTTTCGTTGTCATCTTAAAAAATCCATTTATGCTCAATCGTGAGGATCCCCTTGATGTGCCACATACCACTGGAAATGGAATCACTTATAATATCCATCCATGGGTGTTGTACCTGCATGTGTAATTTCCTTCATGTCTATCTACTTTGATCAAATGTAGGGTCCAAAAGCCAATAGCTAGGGTTGACGTCAATGACTACAACCAATGACTAGGGTTGACATCAATGACTACAACAAATGACTAGGGTTGACATCAATGACAACAAGAAATATTCCAACATGGCCACATCGAGCACTCTCAACTCATCTCTCTGCACTGCTATAATGTAGTTTTACAGTTTTGTCTTCTTTTTTCAGTTGATAGTCTTTCTTAGCTATATAGCACAGTTCAACAAGAACTCTAATATGCCAACTGCTTTGGTTTTCGTTTGGTAGGGAAGATGGTGAATTTCTATTTTGAACAATAACATCACAGTCTGCCACATGTTCTGGTTTCCTCTAATTCGACAAAACATATGGAAGGTTGCATCCATGTGGCATTTTTTGTACTCTAAAAGATAAGTAATAGTAAATTCCCCCTTTTTTATTTATAAAAAACAAAAAAGATAATATTCTATCAACGTATTTAAATAATCCCTAGAAGTCTATTTCAATGGACTCTCCTAAGGTACATGTTTTTGAACCAATGGATATCTATATCCCAACTCATAGAAGTGTTAAAATAATATAGTCATACAAAATTTTCAATTCTAAAGAAAAATAATTCATCTCACTTACTAGGTACTTCTAAGAGGGACTTGCTTGAGTCATATATAAGGTGGCTTGGGATGTTCAAAGATAAATAATTAGCCAAGCATCATAATCAACTAAGGATAATAAGGATCATTGTATGTAATAAATTTATGTTCTATTCTATATATATTTTATATTCCAAAAAGGTATTTTTTATATACAAAGGAATAATATATTGAGTGTAAAAATCTTTGCTTCTAATCCTCACCTAATACACAAGTTTTTTTTAAATGTTGAACACCATTATATGCAACATATTTATGGGCTATGTGTTGTGTAGATCATAATGATTGCATTGTATCTAATACAACATCTACAACACCCAAGTATGATGTTCTCTCTATCATGTGGTGGGGTGATGACAATGATTATCAATTGCTTCATTTTATATAGATAGTCATTTTATAAGTGATTGGTACTTCAAATTGTTGTAAGTAGGGATTATACTTTATGGCTATCTTTCATTTTTGGCTAAATATTCTTTAAAATTATATGTAAAAGTTTATAATTGAGTGGGATATGAGAACCTTTATATGAGACTATATAAACCCTTTAAACCCAGACATAAATTATAATTGAGATCTAGTTCCTTAAATAAAATATGTCTAAGATATGTTCCTTAAGACATGTCCTAAGAGATGTCTTAATAATTTTTTGTTAGTTAAATTATTAAATATTTATTTATTTAATTCAAAATAAAAGGAAAGATATTAATAACATATGAATAAAATATTATAAACTTGTTAGATGTTGTAATACAACTTTAGCCATATACTTTACCTCCCTAGTGATAAAAACCGTCTTCATTGATATCTTCCTATTTTCCCTTAGTAGTACTTCCCCGTATTGCTTGTAAGATTCAATTGACAAATTTATAATTCTCATAATTATCGAAATGTAAGGGTAACTTCTTCCTTTTCATTTTATGATAATGACAACTTCTTTATAACACCTCCATATATCCCAGGATTTCTTGAAATAGCAATGTGCATCACTAAATATTTAGAGAAAGAAGATATACTATAACAAGCATGGGGAGAAACTTATAGAATATAAAATATTGGAAGCAATTTACATTATTTAAGAGTTTCTTGAGCAGGTCCTTCAATTGAAGGTTAGCTGATTCTACAAGTCTTAATGGTTGAATATTCACCTTCCCTAACCCCAAGTATAACCTTATATCAAGAATGGGAGCAACTTACATGTTATAAAGAATTGGAATGAGATTACATTATTGAGTAGTTTCTTCAACAAGTAGTTTGATTGAAGGTTGAATGATTATGGAGATCCTAATGTATGATTCTACACCTGATATAACCCCGTGTCTATCCTTATGCCTCACGTGGGTGATCATGTTTGGTTGCATCTAAACATACAACATTTAAATGATCACCAACACCACAATCTCAAACCATTGTGATATGGTTTGTATACATCTTGCAACATATTAAGGACAATGCATACCATTGGAATTTCCTCCCTAGTTGGGAATCCATGATGTTAGACGCCTAGCCACCATTTCATGAATATGCCTTCTTGCATGTGCACATTCATTGCGCAAGAGAAAAAAATCACCACTAATTTATTCTTGGTCATCAAATATAGCTCCCCACTCCGAACAAATGGTATTCACAATACTCTTTCCAATAACAATTACCCTAGCTAGTAGAGAAATTGGGGATAATTTGAATCTAAAAGAGGAGATGAGAAAGATTGTATACATATGATAGTTGGATGCATCCACTCTATATAATATCAATTAATGAATTTAATCATGTTGAGATTCAAATCCATGCATTTATGTTCTTTCATTAATAATGGATTTGTTAAGATCATTTAGGTTAGTTATTTTTTACTATGTTAAGTTTCTTATTGTAACCATCTAAAGAAACCATTCAAATAAAATTGAAGAGAGATTTTTTTGTTGTCTCAAAATTTGTTCCTTTTATTATGGAAATGATTTCTAGAAACTCATGTTACTAGACTTTATTAGATATTCCAACATATCGTCCTAGATGAATATTGATTGGCTCTTCTATCTTAGTCCAATATTTACCAAATCTTTTATGTGTCCTATTTGAAGAAGGTCATGGGGTAACATTTTCAAAATTAGACTATCGCTCAAGAACTTATTGATGAGGGTTCCATTTGGTTACAACAAAAGGAAATACTTACCACAAGAGAATGTTGATTGCATTGAATAACATTTAATAAGTCTTGATACAATGGAAGGCTAGCTAGCTAACTAATGCTAGTTGATAATAAAAAATGAATTTATAGTAGTTTTGACATATTCAACTTTGACAATAACATTATTTTTGAAGGCGAAGGGAATGTTAGGTCCCCACTCCAATATCCATACTTAGACATACTTAGGAGTTCATAATTAATGTACGATGTCATTTTTTTTAATAAGTCCCAACAAGTACTTAGTGGGTAGTTACTCAATGCAAAGAGATGTCTTTAAAGACAACTCTTATTTGAGGAACTAGATCTCAATTATAGTTGTTCAATAAGATATGTTCCCTAAGACATATCTTATTTGAGGAACCTAGACATAAACATTATAATTCATCAAAAATATAGTTCCTTATTTGAATGGACCATTAATGTAAACTAAACCAAATGATTCCAGAATCCTAGATATTCATAAATGCATGTACTTTCAATGCAAAATAAAAAAAAATTGGAATGTATGTCACTTGTTTAAAGAAATTATAATGGTATGCCATCTTCAATTATTCGTTCATGATAAGATTTTGACATTTTCCATTTTATAAAATTTGTTTTTTTTCTTGATTGAGCGTCTATTAACTTTAAGCGCACTACACATGCCAAATGACTATATTGACAAGTTAGGAAATTCGACTAATAGTCTTGAAAGTGAACATGACTATAGGTTTGATGGGTTTATTGAAAAAAATAGACTTTCAATATGATGGATCCTCTTTCATATATATAACTGATATCATCAAAATATTCTAATAACCTCATCTGTTGTTCTTTGCATCGCATCAAATAATATTTCACGTTTTCAGTGTTGTCTACAGGTCCAACCACAAAAAAAACATCTCTTGGAAATAATCTGATATGTTCCAACAACCAGTTTGTGTTAGATTAGCACACATGCGCATTACATTAAACTCATGTACTATATATAATTTTTTATATCCAACTTACATGTACATCTACAGGTTGTTTAAATATTTAACAAATATATTTTCAAACAATTGAAACATAAAAATTACCTTCTCTCACAAGATCTGAAACTCTATCGCCATCAACTAACATTATAGTTTCATTTGATTCTATCTCCTCTGATATTGCAAGTGGAATTTTCCCTTTTATATTAAGTTTGATATGTCTCCAAGCTTTAACATATTCAGCATTTTCGTTTTCACAAATCTCTATGGATTTTGTGTCCTCTATGAAAACTGAACAAAAACAAGATTCATTTCTTCTATAAAATGCAAACACATTTTGATAGCGTTTTGTTTTAACTGAATGCACTTTTAGTGTCCCATGTATTGTACCAGATTCATATGGGATCGATCTATTTACATCTTGGTTTCCAACATACCAAAGAAACCTGCACAAGACAAGAACTTGTTAACTTGAAATCTATCAAGAACATGATTGAATATCATATAAATTTCAACACGTGAATAAAAATATCATGTGTACATGTGTAACATGTATAGATACACGTACCTACATAGATCCCTTGAGATATTATTTTCATGTCTTAGCGCCAACTTCCACCATTAAACAACTTGATCAGCAGATTCAAATCAATTGGCATGAGGGTTCATCTAATACCTTCGAAGTGCTTGTTTTACACATGCCCCTACACCTTCGTGCTCTTATTTTCCATGACCAGTTTCAAAGAAATTCCAATGATGTGTAATGTTTGATTTTTTATGAATATGATACAACCAATAGAATGATCGTGAATATTTGAATTCACCCACATATCCATATGATCATATCCAATGTCGATTGAATTCGATCCCATGTTCTTTCAATGAATCATAAAATTTATCAAAACAATGTTGTACATAATGTGTATCGTGTGCTTGATAATCACTTATATAAAAGTGATATTCTTTAATAATATGTTGATTTTCATTGGTGCTTTATATGTTATCAAGAATCCGTTGAGCATGTCTATATAGAATGTGGAAAAATATAGTGACTTGATCAGAATGATAATATTCACTCTGTATTTCGTTTTTTGCAGTGAATGTGTAATTCTCTGCAAAATAAACTGCATACAAAATTGTCCTTGGTGGAAACACTTCACAAGATTGTTTTAATTGTATTTCTTTCCATCAACCTCTATGTGAATGCTTGGTGTATTTATAAATTTCTTCCTCAAACTTCTTCACAAAATCTATCACACAGATTTTATCTACTTTCAAAACAATCCTTTTGGAAATAACATTTGAAGAATGTGGAGTTATGTTGTTGATATATACATATCTCTTCCAATTGACTGTTATATTAGAAAATGATTGATCATTCATATCAATAGGATGCTTTGAGTGAAACAAACTTAGATTTCCACAACGATCATATTTCTTTCCATCGAGACATTTTTTTTGGTAAAATAATTCATCACCTTCTCTTTCACATAGCATTTCAAATATGAAAGCACAAAATGTGAAAGGAGGAGGTGAACTTGGGCATAAAGTTTTACCA
>JASDQU010737680.1:128036-147928 GCA_032191745.1 Picea mariana | reverse complement strand
TCTCTAGTTTCTTCAATGGTGGAGACCTTAGCATCATACTTCAAGAGAAGTGATCTCAACACTTTTTATACAACCAAGGATTCATTGAGATATTCACCTAATCCTCTGATAGAATTAACAACTTCATCAACTCTAAGAAAATAGGTTGCAATATCTTCCTTTTCACCCATCTTCAAATTTTCAAATTCTTCTCTATGTCGTTGAAGCTTGTCCTGCTTAAATTTTGGATCACCTTCATAAATACTCTTGATTTTGTCCCATACCTATTTAGGAGTGTTGCATCCCATCACTTTTCTAGAAATGATTGGTGCCAATGCTCCTAGAATAACATGTTTGGATTTTGAATTACAACTCATACGATTCTTCTCATTTGGATCGGCTGGAGCATTCTTTGGGATTACATGGCCATTTACAAATGAGTACCAAATGTGTACTCCCAAGGATGTTAGGTAAGTTTTCACTCTATCACTCCAGTATGCATAATTTGTTCCATAAAATCGTTGAATCCCATTTGGAATGTGCTCATGGTCATCCATCTCTACTTAGGATTTTCCTTCCAGTGGTTAAATTATTTTGAAGGAAACCGACTCTGAAACTAAATGATGATAGTGAGAGCGCGATGAATCAATATCAATCACAATTTAAAAACATTTTCAACTTATACTTCAACCATATTATATATTCTATTATATCCAATGATCAATGAACAATAGTAGAAGATTTACACCAATACACCACAATATAACATGCACAATATATGAGAAATAACCAATAGCTATTGTTCAAGGGAAGTAATGACTTCCAATGGTAGATACAACTTACAAATATAAATGGAGGGATAAAACTCCAAAAGTAATAAACAATCCTCCAATATCAAGAGAGGGTTGACCTCTCCATCCTTTCTCCTTCCTTACACCCAAGAATATATCAGAGATAATAAAAATTTACATTAAATTATCACCATCAACCAACCATCACATAGAACCTGATAGTGATTCCCAAGACTTCTTCAAATTATGCAATTCTTCACTTCTTCAAATACTATGATCCTGCAGATAATATTACTATTCTTTGAAACTCCTCCAAGTTTCACTCCTTGAATCCTACCAGAAAAAGAGTTATAGAGAAAATGGTAGACCTTATTCAATTCTGGTTTATTTAGGAGAGAAAACTTTTATAGCATGCCCCACACTCAATATTTAACATATGATTCTGACATTCGTACACAAGAAACTAAATCTCGTACTATTTCCAATTCAATTGGTCTCACTTGATTTGGATTCTGTATGAAGACGTTATGACTATTTTACTCAGAACACTTGTTTATGAATAGCTTTAGGAATAGTCAAAATCCCTATCTTCCATAGAGTGTATCTCCAAAATTATAGTGAATAAATAGCTAAAATTTTTACCACATGTGCCTAGATATGTATTCTCAATAGCATAAAAGTTTCACCATCTGAATCGTTCTATAAACAAACTTATAGAGAAAATGGTAAGATGACCTATAAATAACATACCTTAGAGCACATCACCCAAAGACTTCATCCTCCCTTGAAATTCAACTTTCTTTACTTCAAATTTCCTCTGAAATTCAAATTCGATGTATATATCCTTGTTCATTAAAAAAAAAATTTGTATTAAAAAATGAATGTATAATGAGATGTATTTATACTGTTTATGTCACTTCCTTTTAACATTAAGGGCAACATGTAGTTTCTCCTTGAATTTATGTTGTCATCTTCAAAAATCCATTTATGCTCAATCATGAGGATCCTCGTGATGTGCCACATACTACCGGAAATGGAATCACTTATAATATCCATCCATGGGTGTTGTACCTGCATGTGTAATTTCCTTCATGTCTATATACTTCGATCAACAATTGGGTCCAAAAGCCAATAGCTAGGGTTGAAATCAGTGACTACAACCAATGACTAGGGTTGACATCAATGACAACAAGAAATGTTCCAACATGGCCACATCGAGCACTCTCAACTCATTTCTCTACACTGCTATAATGTAGTTTTACAGTTTTGTCTTCTTTTTTCAGTTGATAGTCTTTCTTAGCTGCATAGCACAGTCAACAAGAACTCGAATATGCCACCTGCGTTGGTTTTCGTTTGGTAGGGAAGATGGTGGATTTCTATTTTGAACAATAACATCATAGTCTGCCACATGTTCTGGTTTCCTCTAATTCGGCAGAACATATGGAAGGTTGCATCCATCTGGCATTTTTTGTACTCTAAAAGATAAGTAATAGTGAATTCCCCCTTTTTTATTTACAAAAAAAAAAAAAAAGATAATACTCTATCAACGTATTTAAATAATCCCTAGCAGTCTATTTCAATGGACTCTCCTAGGGTACATGTTTTTGAACCAATGGATATCTATATCCCAACTCATAGAAGTGTTAAAATAATATAGTCATACAAATGTTTCAATTCTAAAGAAAAATAATTCATCTCACTTACTAGGTACTTCTAAGAGGGACTTGCTTGAGTCATATATAAGGTGGCTTGGGATGTTCAAAGATAAATAATTAGCCAAGCATCATAAACAACTAAGGATAATAAGGATCATTGTATGTAATAAATTAATGTTCTATTCTATATATATTTTATATGCCCAAAAGGTATTTTTTATATACAAAGGAATAATATATTGAGTGTAAAATTATTTTCTTCTAATCCTCACCTAATACACAAGTTTTTTGAAAATGTTGAACACCATTATATGCAACATATTTATGGGCTATGTTTTGTGTAGATCATAATGATTGCATTGTATCTAATGCAACATCTAGAACACCCAAGTATGATGTTCTCTCTATGATGTGGTGGGATAATGACGATGATTATCAATTGCTTCATTTTATATAGATAGTCATTTTATAAGTGATTGGTACTTCAAGTTGTTGTAAGTAGGGATTATACTTCATAGCTATCTTTCATTTTTGGCTAAATATTCTTTAAAATTATATGTAAAAGTTAAAAGTTTATAATTGAGTGGGATATGAGAACCTTTATATGAGACTATATAAACCCTTTAAACCCAGACATAAATTATAATTGAGATCTAGTTCCTTAAATAAAATATGTCTAAGATATGTTCCTTAAGACATGTCCTAAGAGATGTCTTAATAAATTTTTGTTAGTTAAATTATTAAATATTTATTTATTTATTTCAAAATAAAAGGAAAGATATTAATAACACATGAATAAAATATTATAAACTTGTCAGATGTTGTAATACAACTTTAGCCGTATACTTTACCTCCCTAGTGATAAAAACCGTCTTCATTGATATTTTCCTGTTTTCCCTTAGTAGTACTTCCCCATATTGCTTGTAAGATTCAATTGACAAATTTACAATTCTCATAGTTATCGAAATGTAAGGGTAAATTCTTCCTTTTCATTTTATGATAATGACAACTTCTTTATAACACCTCCATATATCCCAAGATCGCTTGAAATAGCAACGTGAATCACTAAATATTTAGAGAAAGAAGATATACTATAACAAGCACGGGGAGCAACTTAAAGGATATAAAATATTGGAAGCAATTTACATTATTTAAGAGTTTCTTGAGCAGGTCCTTCAATTGAAGGTTAGCTGATTCTACAAGTCTTAATGGTTGAATATTCACCTTCTCTAACCCCAAGTATAACCTTATATCAAGAATGGGAGCAACTTACATGATATAAAGAGTTGGAATGAGATTACATTATTGAGTAGTTTCTTCAACAAGTAGTTTGATTGAAGTTTGAATGATTATGGAGATCCTAATGGATGATTCTACACTTGATAGAACCCCATGTCTATCCTTATGCCTCATGTGGGTGATCATGTTTGGTTGCATCTAAACATACAACATTTAAATGATCACCAACACCACAATCTCAAACCATTGTGATATGGTATGTATACATCTTGCAACATATTAATGACAATGCATACCATTGGAATTTCCTCCCTAGTTGGGAATCCGTGATGTTAGATGCCTAGCCACCATTTCATGAATATGCCTTCTTGCATGTGCACATTCATTGCGCAAGAGAAAAAAAACACCATTAATTTATTGTTGGTCATCAAATATAGCTCCCAACTTGGAACAAATGGTATTCACAATACTCTTTGCAATAACAATTACCCTAGCTAGTAGAGAAATTGGGGATAATTTGAATCTAAAAGAGGAGATGAGAAAGCTTGTATACATATGATAGTTGGATTCATCCACTCTATATGCTATCAATTAATCAATTTAATCATGTTGAGATTCAAATCCATTCATTTATGTTCTTTCATTAATAATGGATTTGTTAAGATCATTTAGGTTAGTTATTTTTTACTATGTTAAGTTTCTTATTGTAACCATCTAAAGAAACCATTCAAATAAAATTGAAGAGAGATTTTTTTGTTGTCTCAAAATTTGTTCCTTTTATTATGGAAATGATTTCTAGAAACTCCTGTTACTAGACCTTATTAGATATTCCAACATATTGGCCTAGTTGAATATTGATTGGCTCTTCTATCTTAGTCCAATATTTACCCAATCTTTTATGTGTCCTATTTGAAGAAGGTCATGGGGTAAAATTTTCAAAATTAGACTATCGCTCAAGAACTTATTGATGAGGGTTCCAATTGGTTACAACAAAAAGAAATACTTACCACAAGAGAATGTTGATTGCATTGACCAACATTTAAGAAGTCTTGATACAATGGAAGGCTAGCTAGCTAACTAATGCTAGTTGATAATAAAAAATGAATTTATAGTAGTTTTGACAGATTCAACTTTGACAATAACATTATTTTTGAAGGTGGAGGGAATGTTAGGTCCCCACTCCAATATCCATACTTAGACATACTTAGGAGTTCATAATTAATGTACGATGTAATTTTTTTTAATAAGTCCCAACAAGTACTTAGTGGGTAGTTACTCAATGAAAAGAGATGTCTTTAAAGACAACTCTTATTTGAGGAACTAGATCTCAAATATAGTTGTTCAAGAAGAGATGTTCCCTAAGACATCTCTTATTTCAGGAACATAGACATAAACATTATAATTCATCAAAAATATATTTTTTTATTTGAATGGACCATTAATGTAAACTAAACCAAATGATTCCAGAATCCTAGATATTCATAAATGCATGTACTTTCAATGCAAAATAAAAAAAAATTGGAATGTATGTCACTTGTTTAAAGAAATYRTAATGKTATGCCATCTTYAATTATTCGTTCATGATAAGATTTTGACATTTTCCAWTTTATAAAATTTGTTTTTTTTCTTGATTGAGMGTCTATTAACTTTAAGCGCACTACACATRCCAAATGACTATATTGACAASTTAKGAAATTCGACTRATAGTCTTGAAAGTGAACRTGACTATAGGTTTGATGGGTTTATTGAAAAAAATAGACTTTCAATATGATGGATCCTCTTTCATATATATAACTGATATCATCAAAATATTCTAATAACCTCATCTTTTGTTCTTTGCATCGCATCAAATAATATTTCACGTTTTCAGTGTTTTCTACAGGTGCAACCACAAAAAAGACATCTCTTGGAAATAATTTGATATCTTCCAACAACCAGTTTGTGTTAGATTAGCACACATGCACATTACATTAAAATCATCTACTATATATAATTTTTTATATCCAACTTACAAGTACATCTACAAGTTGTTTAAATATTTAACAAATATATTTTCAAACAATTGAAACATAAAAATTACCTTCTCTCACAAGATCTGAAACTCTATCTCCATCAACTAACACTATAGTTTCATTTGATTCTATCTCCTCTGATCTTGCAAGTGGCATTTTCCCTTTTATATTAAGTTTGATATGTCTCCAAGCTTTAACATATTCTGAATTTTCATTTTCACAAATCTCTATGGATTTTGTGTCCTCTATGAAAACTGAACAAAAACAAGATTCATTTCTTCTATAAAATGCAAACACGTTTTGATAGCATTTTGTTTTAATTGAATGCACTTTTCTTGTCCCATGTATTGTACCGGATTCATATAGGATCGATATATTTACATCTTGGTTTCCAACATACCAAAGAAACCTGCACAAGACAAGAACTTGTTAGCTTGAAATCTATCAAGAACATGATTGAATATCATATAAATTTCAACACATGAATAAAAATATCATGTGTACATGTGTAACATGTATAGATACACATACCTACACAGATCCCTTGAGATATTATTTTAATGTCTTAGGGCCAACTTCCACCATTAAACAACTTGATCAGTGGATTCAAATCGATTGACATGAGGGTTCATCTAATACCTTTGAAGTGCTCGTTTTACACATGCCCCTACACCATCATGCTCTTCTTTTCCATGACCAATTTCAAAGAAATTCCAATGATGTGTAATGTTGGATTTCTTATGAATATGACACAACCAATAGAATGATCGTGAAGATTTGAATTGACCCACACATCCATATGATCATATCCAATGTCGATCGAATTCGATCCCACGTTCTTTCAATGAATCATAAAATTTATCAAAACAATGTTGTACATAATGTGTATCGTGTGCTTGATAATCACTTATATAAAAGTGATATTCTTTAATAATATGTTTATTTTCATTGGTGCTTTATATGTTATCAAGAATCTGTTGAGCATGTCTATATAGAATGTGGAAAAATATAGTGACTTGATCAGAATGATAATATTCACTCTGTATTTCTTTTTTTGCAGTGAATGTGTAATTCTCTGCAAAACCAACTACATACAAAATTGTCCTTGGTGGAAACACTTCACAAGATTGGTTTAATTGTATTTCTTGCCATCAACCTCTATGTGAATGCTTGGTGTATTTATAAATTTCTTCCTCAAACTTCTTCACAAAATATATCACACAGATTTTATCTACTTTCAAAACAATCCTTTTGGAAATAACATTTGAAGAATGTGGAGTTATGTTGTTGATATATACATATCTCTTCCAATTGACTGTTATATTAGAAAATTATTGATCATTCATATCAATAGGATGCTTTGAGTGAAACAAACTTAGATTTCCACAACGATCACATTTCTTTCCATCGAGAAATTTTTTTTGGTAAAATAATTCATCACCTTCTCTTTCACATAGAATTTCAAATATGAAAGCACGAAATGTAAAAGGAGGAGGTGAACTTGGGCATAAAGTTTTACCAAAATCAAGAAAAGTTTCGTAATATAACTAAATTTCCACATGATAATGACAACAACTAGTGTCACGAATAGTGATGGGTCTAACAAACCATGTTTTTTGTTTCACAAATGTATTGATGGAAATTTTAACTTATCTGTGATATTCTTTGAAATTATTGAACAATTATATTTGTGTCATTGGAAATATATGTTTTGAATGTTCTTCATCTTGTTTTCATGTTATTCTTCATCGCAACACATCCCTTGTATGTGGTGAAACACGAGATTCTGTCAACCAAAAATTACGGGCCGATTCTTTAACATTTTATGGAAGTCTATCTTTGTAGGGTTGTCTAGAAATAACTATCCAACAAGCAAGTTCATGATTTGCATCTATTTGCAATTGAAAATTTATATTTTTGTACAATTTTTTTCTTGAGGTTCCCATCGCTTTTGCCATGTGTTGTGTCAAGCGATATTTTATATTGCTAGATGAAACAACCGTTGTTTCTATCACTCTACGTGCAACACTGACATATTTTTTTCGATATTTTCCAAAAAATTTTAATACACTAGTTATATTGTCAAAGACATTATGTTTCACCTTTGTATATTTTTTTGACTTTTGAATACCCAATAATGATGTAGCTTCTTTTAACTTTCTTGAATTTATTAGAAATATTAAAAGTTGAGCTTGCACTCTTACTCATTCATCTTTGAAAAAAATATTATACATATTCTTAAAATGATATCTTATATAATTATTAACTTCTTTCTTCACAAATTTTTCAATATCAACAATTTATAATATTTCATCATCAATGTTGATAGACTCTCTTGCATATTTCAATTTAAAGTTTATATTAAAAAAAAAAAAACACAATTTCACTAAACTATATACAAGTGTTCATCTTATATTATCTAGTTTTATGTACATACCTATAGGTGATTCAACTAAAAGTATGCGACTAGAATGATCATTGAATATTTAATCAAGGACTAATAATTATTTAATTCTAATCAACAATAAGTTTAAATACAATCTATTACTACAAACTTCAACAATTTGTTAATTTGAAATCTAAAGTAATAATCCTTATTAAAATAAGTGATAACTCTTGACATCACTTAATAATATTATCTAAAAAGAATTAGCACCAACCTTTATTCTTGTTCCTATTGGTTATGCACTTATGCAATATGTATAAAACTCTTAAGATGCACTTAAATAATAATTCAACATTCCTTTGACTAATTTATTTACAACACCCCCCAATCAATCGAGGATACTAAATACCCATGAAACGTGGTAATGGGATATTTTAGAGTATGCATACACCATAGGCTTGGTTATGTATATAGATTTTATTAAGTTGAAAACAGAAATAAAAAAATCTTAACCCTAGGTTATCTTAAATGTTCCTTCTTTTTTTGTAAGTGCTCACTACTTGTTACTATATGGTGAGGGGTGTTACATATGGTATCAAAGCGGGTTCCACTCTGTGACATCAGACCTATTATGCCTTACATTGTGTTTATTTATAGTTAAAGATATATCTCTAATACAAATTGAAATTTTTTGCATGACATGTATCGTAGTTAGAGGATGTAGGATGAGTCGACGTCAGGGTGTGGGAGGAAGAGGTATGCTTCCTCTCAGTGCATCCACACCTAAGGGATCTTCTCCACAGGGAGAAGAGCATAATACTAAGCAGGAGCAGGTTGCAGCAGGAGATGTGGTAGGTATGATGAGATATTTTCAGAGGATGTCAAAGGTGTTGATCAACTGTCTTGATTGGGACAAGGGAAAAGATTCTATGCCCAATGAGAATTCACAACACCCTCCAATATTTAGTAGTAGTATACATAGAGAACTCAATAAGGTGAAATTTCTCGAGTTCTGGGGTGCCACGGAACGTTTATCCACCGAGGCATGGTTGGATAATATGGCAATGTGATTTGCAATGTGCAATTACACCTCCAACATGAAAGTCTGCATGAACGTATTTCAACTGAAATGGAGTGTGCTTATTTGGTGGAAGACACTCTTACCACAATTGAACATGGTCATTGAAGACATGTCACAGGAATTGTTCGAGGAACGATTCCGAGAGAGGTACTTGTCGGATGAATTCATTGAGTGTCATCTTAATGAATTCAATGCATTACGATAGGGTATTCATACAGTACTGGAGTATGAGGCCATGCACATGGAGCTACTCATATATGCTCCACATTTGAACACTAAGCAATTAAAGGTTAATAAGATTTTGTTTATTCTAAACTTCAACATTCGTCCTAAAATGAGGATATTAATGCCTCAAACTTTGCACAATGTAGTTCATAAGTCTCTCATTGATAAAGAAGTGTTTAACAATAGGGGTCAGGGAAGGAATCCTTCCATGAAGACAGGACATATGCCACCTAGAGCACCGCAACAACATACATCAGTTAGGTAGACTTCTTGGAACCTTGATGCACCCGGAGGACCTGTATTTTCTACTCTGTGTAGAATGACTACCAATCTGAGGACTTGGTACAAAGAAACAAAATAGAAACAATAACATCATCCTCAACAAAAACAACAGTTTAGACCTATTCCACAAAACATACTAGGATCGCAGACTCCTAGGCCAGTAGGTTCTTCCTCTAGAACTAGAAACACCAGCTTGAAGAATGGATGATGGACTTGTGGAGAGAGAAATTATCAGAGAGACTATCCTATTAAGAAGAAATATATTTCGGATCAGTAGGACAGACGACAGTGGTATATTTGGGAAAATCCCATAGGATTTATGTAGTGGTTAATAACTGCCAAGCCAAGCATCAATCTACGGTGCTTGAGACTTCATGTATGATAGTTGATCAATAGTTTAGTCTTTTGATAGATCCAGGAGCTACTACAAGTTTTATATCTAGTGTTGCACTTAGAATAATTAAGGTGAAGGAATTCGAACAAGATGAATTTAGATATGTGAAAATGGCATCTGGTGCCAAGCAAAAGGTTAGAGGAAAAGTTAAGAATTGTAACATTAACTTGGGTAATTTTGTCACAAGTGTAAACCTGTATGTCACAATATTGGGATCTTATGACATAGTGATTATAATGGATTGGTTATAATCGCACGATGTGATACTTAAATGTAATATGAAACAATTAAGTTTGATTGATGATTTGGGACAAAGTAGAGTAACTTTAGTAAGAAACCAAGGAGTTTCATTGAGATTTGTTTATTCCCTACAATTACAAAAAAGTATGTGTAGGGGATGTAAGTTATACGTTATTTTGGTGCTTAATGAAAAAGGTGGCGCAGAAAGGTTGGAAGATCTTTCTACAGTATCAAAGTTTGTCGATGTATTTCCCGAGGAACTACCAGGTTTACCACCAGAAAGAGAATTGGAGTTTACCATAGATTTAAAACCTGGAACATAACCAATTGCAAGAATGCCATATCATATGTCGACACTCGAGTTACAAGAGTTGAAAATACAATTGAAGGAGTTACTAGACTAGGAATTATACGTCCAAGTGTGTCTTCGTAGGGTGCACCAGTGGTTTTTGTAAGAAATGAGGGATCATGGAGGATTTTCATTGACTATCACCAATTAAACAAAGCCACGATCAAGAACCGTTATTTGTTACCAATAATTGATGATTTATTTGATCAGATGAAGGGAGCGATGTTCTTTTCAAAGATTGAATTGAGGTCCGTATATCATCATTTGTCAATTAAAGTGGAAGATATTCCTAAAACAACATTTAAGACAAGATTCAGAAATTATGAGTTTATTGTATTTCCGTTTGGATTGATGAATGCCCCGATTGTATTCATGAGTTTAATTAATGGGGTATTTCAGGATTATTTGGATACGTTTGTACATTTATTTATTGAAGATATTTTTATTTACTCCCAGATGAGAGAGGATCATAATGAACACCTTATATTAGTGCTACAATGTTTAAGAGAAAACAAGTTGTACGGAAAGTTGTCGAAATGTTCATTTTATTAGACAAAGATTCACTACTTGGGACACATTGTTTCTGGTGAATGTATTTCTATGGATCCAGGGAAATTTGACACTAGTATGGAATGGCCAACATCGATGAATGTGCAAGAAGTATGTAGTTGTATGGGATTATCAGGTTACTATCAACGTTTTGTTGAAGGATTTTCCAAGATAGCTAACCCAATAACGGAGTTGCAGAAGAAGAATAAGAAATTTGTATGGTCTGAGAAATGTGTGGAAGCATTTCAAAAGCTTAAGGAATCATTAATGACAACACTGATACTGAATGTTCTTGATATGGAAAAAGAATTCTTGGTATGCATTGATGCATCCAAGGAAGGATTGGGTGGAGTATTGATGCAGGAAGGTTCAGTTATCATATATATTTCAAGGAAACTAATAAGGCAAAAAGAGAATTATGCAACACATGATTTGGAATTATTGGAGATTGATTATGCTTTGATAGTTTGGAGACATTATCTAATTGGATGGAATTTCGAGTTAAAAACTAATCATTGTGGATTGCAACACATTTTTACTGAGAGTGACTTGAACGTGCGACAAAGGCGTTGGTCGAAAATTTTAAGTGAATATGATTTTTAGATCATGTATATCAAGGGAATAGTTAAAAGAGTAGCATATGCATTGATTCAAAGACCTCCCATCTTCTCAATAATACCACTACAAACAAACCTTTGAGAAAAAAATTTAGCGTTACAGATTGATTACGAGTGGTACAAGGAAGTAAAAGACAATACCGAAATAGATGCAATGATTATACCTAGATATTAGGGCTGTTGTTTTCACAATGACATACTTTTAAGATATAATAGTAGAATTATGTACCACCAAATGACGAATTGAGAAACTTAATTTTGAGTGAAGCTCACCAAGCAGTGTATATAGCTCATCCTGGAGTCATGAAGATGAAGGAAGATATTAAACCTTTATTCTTTTGGAAGGGAATGGAGACTGATATAATAAATTATGTGGAAATATGTCTTGAGTGTCAACAAGTGAAAGTTGAACATAGACATCCAACATGTTTATTACAACCACATGTGATTCCTGAATCGACATGGGAAGTCATTTCGATGGATTTTATTGTTGGATTTCCACTGACGACAAGGAGATGTGATTTTATTTTTTATTCCTTGACACATTGACTAAGAGTGCACACGTTATTCCAGTTCATATGACGTATCAAGCATCGGATATAGCTAGATTGTTTGTTAATTAAATTGTAATATTAAATGGTGTAGCAAGGAAGATAATATCTAATAGAGGATCAATATTCACTGGATGCTTTTGGACTAGTTTCCAAGAGGATTTGGGAAGGAAATTGAATTTTAGTACATCATATCACCCCGAAACAGATGGACAAACAGAAAGAATGAATAAAATTTCAGAGGATGTGATTCATATGCATGTGATGGATCAAAAAAAAATGTTGGGAACAATTTTTACCATTGGTAGAGTTTGCGTACAACAACAATTATCAGAGTACGATAAAGATGGCAGCTTTTGAGTTTCTTTACGGATGACTGGGTAGGACACCTCTGAGTTGGGATCGATTATAGGATAGGGTCCTAGTGGGACCAGAAGTGATCCATGAAATTAAAGATCAAATGCAATCCATAAGGAAAAGGATTAAAGAAGCACAATACCGACATAATATTTATGTGGATGTGCATCATATAGACTGCAATTATGAGATTGGGGATAAAGTATTTTTGTGGGTGAAGCTGCATAAGAGTTAGATCAAGTTTGGAAAGGGTGCTAAAATCTCTCCAAGGTTTGTGGTACCTTTTGAAGTTGTGGAAAAGAAAGGACCCGTGGCTTACCAACTAGCCTTACCTAATTCTTTGAGGTGTATGCACGGTGTATTTCATGTTTTAGTTTTACGTCATTATATTTTAGATATGTCACATGTTATTGGAATGAGTTATTTGTAGGTATCGGACGAGGGGGGTATCATAGAAAAGATGATTCGCATACTAGACCATTTCACTCAACAACTACAGTGTTGAATAGTCGATCAGGTCAATTTATAGTGGGAAAGTTATACCCCACACTCTACTACTTGGGAGGACACATATGAGATGCGTCAATAGTTTTCGTATTTATTTTGATAGTTTTATATATAGATTAGTCTCAACTATATTTATTTCCGACATTATTAGATTGTACAAACTTCGGGACGAAGTTTAAAACAAGAGGGGGTGTATGTAACATCCAGTTCCAATGAAATTTTTTTATACACTGACTTATTTTTTGAGGACACTTGCGAGCAAGAGATCTGACTAAATTATGGTACATTCTCAATATCTTTTGATTATGAGTTATGTTGTGTTGAGTATTGAGATTTAGTTGTTATTTTCTAGACGTATAAATTGATAGGTATTATGATGAGGTTTCTTGAGTGTGTAGGAAGCATGACAGCGTAAGGATGGGGATGGCATCAAAATACTTCCTTAGACTCTATATTGAGTTAAGGAGTGGAATTTTATTTTGGTTTGATGATGCAGGAGAATCGCTCCACCTCAGCAACACGCCAGCATTCTAGCACATCAGTGCACATTTCATAGAGGGAGAGGCATTAACCCTCCAGTTTTTAAATTCGAAATATGATCCTATATGGGTCCATGTTGTAATATTGAGTGAAAAACAAGCCATATCTATGAACATGTAGAAGAGAAGGTCACCTTTCATGGCTAACAGGTTGATGGATCTAGGTTCAATTTAGACTAGATGGCCATTTATGAAACTTCAATGTAATATATGAGGTTAGGTGAAGGAGAGGATAAGCTTGTAGAGCCCTCTTTTGTAAAGGAGAGAGAGAGATATTAGAAAAGAGGTGTTAGAAGCAAAACTCAGGAAAGAGTTAGAATAGGAGAAATAATTGGGACTTTGTTGCAGTCCAGTTTTTGTAAAAACATCTGTATAGACACACAAACATAATAGAAAAGAATTTTTTTCCTGTACATGGTGTGTTTATGTATTTGTGTTCATTGTTATGCTTTAATATTTCATTCATGTTTTGAATGTAGGAACTGGTAAAGAGTTGTGTAAGTTTCAATTGTTTCTCATCTTTGAGTTTTGAGTGCAAGGAGTGTGTTATCGTAAAGTTTGTAGTTTAGGTCACAGGCTATGGGATTGAGGACAAACTGGCGTAACAGGAACCTTCCCCACCCAATGTCACCTTGATGGGGAGGTTCTTTTTTTTTAGAGAGGTTAGCCCAGGGGAGACGTCCCTGGTAACCTAGGGTTTGAAGAGGAAAAGGATACAAGGTCAAGTGTTAAGATTTCCGTCCTCGCAGGTTACCACCAGTATTAGATAGTCCAGCTAATCAACCAATAAAGAAGTGTAGGCCTATTATCCATAATTTTGTTCGTTGTGATGATTTATTCATTATGGTGCACTCAGTCTCTTCATTAGAACTTTTTCCTGAGAGAAGTTACCTTCTTCTTCTTCCAGAAATATGATTTTAAGGAAGGTTCGCAGGCTGTCTATACATTTTCCTGCGAGAATGCATGATTCTCGCAGGCTGCCTTAAGCCAGGGTGTGAGAAGTTCGCACTGTGTCTAACTACTAGGGTGAGAACTCTTTCTAATGAAGGGAAAAAGATGAATTCTCGAACCTTCTAGAAGGGAATCTTCTAGAAGGATGAGATGGCATTCGAATGGTTATCTAAGTACTGGCTTTCCTGATATTTTGGGATCATTCCTATCCAAGTAAAAAATTCATTCTCTCTTATAAATTGAGTGGATTCTCATGGAAAAGGTTAGAAGCAAACAAGCAAGAGAGACATTGGAGAATTAGTGAAATACTGTGTGAAGGATTGAAGCTACAGCAGCTAGAGAACTCCAGCAAGGTTATCAAAGGTGGTTGATCTTCTTCGTACAAGTGAGCAAGTGTGTGTGTCAGAGCTAAGGTTCATCGAAAGGAGGCTTGCAAACATCAAGGCTAAGGTTGTAAGTTTCACTTTCTATCAATATAATACAGTAATGTGTCCCTTTCCCATAAAGTTGATTGTACTTTATTGCATAACTCCTTGATCATATGCATAGATTAATTGTTGAATAGAATGTGTTTACTTCACTTCGATTGGTTTGTATTGTCTTGATCGTGACTGTAAGTGAGCATTGGAGCGAAGAAGGAGAAACAAAGATCAAAGGAAGCACTTTTAAGGTAAGTTCTTTAATCGTGCCTCTTAGCATATTCAATAATTAAAATCTAGGGAAAGAGTATCATTCTATCCTGTTTTGTTCTAGATCTAGGTGGATCTAGGGAGATCAGTTTGTGTCCGCACTTACGGATTTATCCTATAACAAGGCCCTGTTGAAAACACTTTCCCGGAACAAGATAATAACAATACAAGATATATATTTGCAGGCTATAACTCAAAGGGCTAGTACTTCTTTAACTATCTGATTTCATTTAATAAGCAATTGCAATAGATACAAGATGAAAGCCAACGTCTTGTTAATTTGCCTAAGAAAGATCATCAATTCATCAATATCTATCCAAATGACCAAGCCAAAACTATATTCAATTAATGATTTGTTCAATAAATGATTAACGTCATCATTCAATTGCTTACAAGAGTCAAAAACTTGTTGCATCAGCTATGACATCAACCTAGGTTAGCAACGTTAGGGTTAGTTAGTTAGGGTTTTAAAAGATAGTTTTGTACATCAAAGGCTCAACGTTGGAGATCTAACCAGTGCCTTAGGGTATATGGAGTCCAAAGCAAGGGCATAAGGTCTCGGGAGGATGAAAACCTAGAGACTAGAGGGTAGGGTTCTATGGTGCTACAAAGGCAGGGCCCTATAATAAAAAATCTAGGGGAAGGAGGCTCACTCTTGTGTTGCTTAAGCAAGGCCTCATGCTCCCTCCTCCTTCTCTAAATAATCTTGGCAAAACGGATAGCTCAAAGTATAAATTTAAGGGAGAAAATGTTTCAAAGGCAAGGCCTTCAAACCCTAGGAGGTCAAACCCTAGGTGTAGTCAAACTAGGCCTAGGACGTCTCCTATTTTCAACCTATAACTTCAACGCTAGCTTAGAAAAAGGGAAGACAAGTGTAGCAACGGCTAGGCTATATCCTCCTTCTTCAATGGCTGAAAACTATTTCTCAACAAGGGGACATGTAGAAATGACCTACTTGTGTGCTTGCTACCTAGGGTTTTAAAATCAACAAATTTATAAGTAAATGCAAGAATACTAACCTACAACCATTCAATCAAGAAGTTTTGTAGGAAAAACACTTACATGCAAACCCTATTTGTAAACCTTCCATGAAAGAAATTCCATAAATGCTAAGAGAAATCCTCCTTCAAGAGTAGCACCTCACTTTAAAACACCAAAAATACCCAATTAGGGCACAAGAATCAAGATCTCACAAGAGAGTCTTGTTGTATATCCAAATGAGGGAAAAACATACTCAATATATATCAATCCATGACCTCTAATTTACAGAATAGGTCATTAAAACAGCCGACAAGGCTGACTACAAAATTTACACTGTTTTTACATTAACTACTAAGTAAAAGACACAAAAATGAGCAAAAGGTGGGACGTCAAGCCCTTCTGAGGGAGACGTTGGCCCTTTTTGGGCATGTTCAGCATCCAGAAGTCAGACGTTAGCCCCTTTAGGGATCCTCCAAGCTGCTACACGTGCCAGTAACTCATCAAACTGCCACACGCTCATGCTGACGTCTAGATATCCTGGGTGACATTCTGTCCATCAAGAGGAAAACGTTCCATCTGAAGTGGGTGATCCCCCCTAGGTCGGGCTCAGCTAAAGTGTCCTGGGTGGAACATCCTTCTTTTCTTCATGTGAAAAGGATTATCATGTCACTGTCCTATCTCTGCCATCCCAAAAACCATCTGATGGGCTCTTTAGCCCCATGGAGGTCCAAGCTAATCATCTCCCCATGCATACCAGTCCACTGGTACCTGTCCATCGGGCATGGTCCTGCACATTAAAAACTCTGCCCTCCATGGGCTTATTAGTCCTCGGGATCATAGAAATGTCAATCATATTTCATCATTATTTTATCAAATATATGTATAAGACCCCTAGCATATCCTCTAATAGCTCAAAGACCTTACACTGATCTACTATACAAAGTTTGAAGAAAAAGACAAGATGACCTATTGGGCCAGTATCCACAAGAAGAAGAAAGTTTCCAAAGGTCATTATTCAAGCCATGTAACATGAAGTGATATGGTCTAAGGCTATCCAGACACAGTGAAGACTAGGGGCAGGTATTATCTGTGGGTGCCTTTGTAGGAGGCGAGTTGTACCTATCATGGATGCAGTTTTTTCCAAGCCCTTTATTGCCTTTATTCTTTCTTTACTTATTAATTTTTCTTTATTTTTTACTTCAAGGTCTGACCAGAGGACACTGCCTTGGTGTGTTGACCAGAGCTAACAGTGTTACCCATGAGTATTTTCGCAGAAATGATAAGGCTGGCTCATGATGAGAACCCCTTTCCCTTGGCCATGCAACCAAGAGTCATTGCGCTAGCGTGGTAACCAGATAATGGCAATGTCATACTGCTAGTTACCTAGGAACATAATGGGTCGTCTCATGATGAGACCTCCCATCCTCTTGGTTAGGTCTTGTTTTATTATTTTCTTTGGGTCCCTTTTGTTTCTTATCGACAGGCATTTTATTGCCTTCTCAGGGATCGCTGGGCGAGGCATCTCTAGGTTTTATTTCCTATGGCTTTTATCTTTTACCAGCTTCTTTTACCTCCTGGGCCTTTAGCCCCTTCTTCCCACAGGACAAAGTGTAGCCCCTCAAATAGGTCCTCCTAATTCCCGGACTAGGGGAATGGGATGGATGTATGGGAGATAAGATGTAAAATGATAATATGGTGGGAGCTGACAATGGCTCTTCAAATCCCCCCTAGTGGCTAACCAAAACCTATGGGTACAAGCTTGCTAGGGTACCCCGTTAATCCCCCCAACAATGGTCAAGTGGGGTAGTGTAAGATCCAAGCAGTTGTCAGAAATGTAGGGAACCTGATGCATATATCTGAAAGTTATAACGATCAAACATGACACATACCATGATACCTAGACCAATTACCTCATGGAGCAAGAGTATTCTATGATGCAATTCCAAGCCAATGGTGATGGATGTTGCTGCTGCTAACAGGACAAATCTGACGAAGAAAAATAAGGATGGGCCCTCCAGGGCCAAGCTTGGGTCAATCCTGCTCTCCGTACTCCATGTCTAGGACCTGTGGGCCTCGAGACATGATCTCCTAGTTATCCCTAGAAATTGGGGATAACATCTGGCTCCAACTCGGGGACATGTGCTCACCATAGAGCGCATGATAACCTCAGCATATCTGGCATAAACCTGCAGACCTACTCACACTCGAAAGGATGCATCAGCAACATAGGTGGGGTGGTATTGCCACCCCGCAAAATATAAAATGTATACATATGAAATAAGACAATCAGAATGCATATGAGGAAACAAACATGAAATGCAGATGGTATAATACATGGAAAATGCCTACCTATTCATACTTACATATACAGTCATGTCCCACCACCTTGGTGGGGTTTGAGGAGGCGTCTGCTAATGGGTAATGGGCGCCTTCTTCCTTCCAAGGTGGACAAATAATAGGAGTCATCGACAAATTCCATCCTGACCTTGAAAGGTCCGAGCCATGATTGTGTAATTCCTTTTACATTAGTTGGCTCTCCTTTTTTAGTATCCCACATCCATACCAACTCCCCCTCCTTGTATTTTCAGATCTTATGTTTGGTTGTTCCCTGAACAACCCTAGTGTACTGTACTGAGGGAGGTGGGTGGGCTTCTAGAGTAACAACTTCCTATTGGGATGGATGGATTTGCACATCCTCTTCATCCTTTTTTCTTTTTAGTATCTTCACCGCCCCTACCTCTTTGTTCTGAAACTGATCTAGGAGTTGTTGGTATTCCTCTTTCTTGGGCCACTCAATCTGGTCAAAATATTCTTCTGTAGCAAATGACATATATTCTGGAGAGTATTCTTGAAGAGTTTGTATTACATCTTTATGTGCTTCATTTACGGAGGGAACGACATCCTGTACGTGGTTTCCAGTTATAGGCACATTGAGTAAACGTCTAGTTGTTCCATCTTTCAAAGGTAACCGCAAAAAGGTGAGATCCATTTCGAGGGACCCACCTATCATTGCACCAAACTTCCTAGACAACAACATTCCCCACATGTTTGGGACATCAACCACTATAATGTCTATGTGGATGGTCTTCTCGGGGAATTCTTTCAACTGCACTTCGACATTTTTAACTACACCATTTGTGGGTATTGCTTTGGATTCAAACCCACACACATTTCTGTAAGGCCTAGTTACTTTTAGGCCCATCTGCTGCATGACTTTAAGAGACATCAAATTTGCACCAGCACCTGTATCTAGCATGCAATTGTTAAGGTATTTATTATTCATCATAGGAGTCATGAAGAAAGGTGGGTTTTCACCATACTGGATCCTAAAGTGGTCATCTTGCAACATAATTGGGGGGTCCATATGCTCAGTTGTTCCCGAAAAGAAGGTATTGAAGCGTTCTTTAATAGAAGGGATCTTAATTACTTCCTTTAAGGGAACGTTCACATGCATCTCCGACAAAGCTCCTTCAAAATCAAAATCAAGGGTAATTTTATCAGCTTTGGATGTCTTGGGA
>JASDQU010737680.1:106209-125722 GCA_032191745.1 Picea mariana | reverse complement strand
TCCAGGGCCATGCTCAGGTCAATCCTGCTCTCGGTACTCCATGTCTAGGACCTGTGGGCCTCGAGACATGATCTCCTAGTTATCCCTAGAAATTGGGGATAACATCTGGCTCCAACTCGGGGACATGTGCTCACCGTAGAGCGCATGAGAACCTCAGCATCTCTGGCATAACCTGTAGACCTGCTCACACTCGAAAAGGGCATCAGTAATAAAAGGTGGGGTGGTATTGCCACCCCGAAATATATATATGTGTGTGTGTGTGTGTGTGTGTGTGTGTGTGTGTGTGTGTGTGTGTGTATAACTGAAAAAATAATCAACAATGCAAAACAAATTACTTACCTGCACTTACCTCTGGATGGATGTTTGGTGTAGTCAAATAACCAATGAAGCCAATCCAGCAATGTCCCACAATACCTGCCTTTGTGCTTCTTCATAAACCGGAATAGTGACAAATCGAGCACAAAAAATACATGGGTTAGAACATGTATCAGATCATCAGGAATCTCAAAGTCTAACTCATGGAGGTGGGTGGGACAGATAAAATCCTACCAAGTCCATCTCTGAGGAAAGTACTCAATCCACTTCAAGAAAGGGTCATGAAAAATGCAAGGTTCAGAAAACTGACTCAAAGGGCATGCAAACTGGCTACCTAGGACATCCTCACACTCTAAAGTCAAGGAAGGGATCGACAAAGATCTAGGAGACGACTGACAAACTATCAATGGAAAGTTGAAAAACTGGGATAGCTGACTCAAACTTGTAGTACCCAACCAACCCTTGGATTCTAGGGTTTGCCTAGGAGGAAACTCAACATAAAAAAGGTACTTCCCAACTACACCTTTAATAGAAAAGTACGGTGAAGTAACAATAGGTGGCTGGGGTGAAAAGTCATGAGAATCCTTCTTCATGCAAACAATGTTTTTACTCCTATCAGAATCCGAGCATAGTGGCGGTTGATAGTCATCTTCATAGGGTAAACCTAAGTGCTCGGAGGAGTACTCATCAAAGGCCTCAAGGTAGGACTGAAAATCATCAGGAAAATACTGTACTTGGTCAACCTTGGGTGTTTGTGGAGAGTCGGTAAAAATCTCATCTCCCTGTTGCCACTAGTCAAGAGATTGTTGCGATAATTGCAAAGGAAACACTCAGAGATGACTCCTTATGTCATAGATGGGATCCATATCATAACTAACCGCATCCCACCTACGTCTCCCAACATGTATGAACTCATCAAAATCAGCTATGTCAGTATTAGTATCATAACATGGAGGATTCAAAACACTCATATGCTTATATGTCTGGTCCTCCCCTTTCAAATCATAAAGTAGAAAATTATCAAAATTTTGGGGAGAAAGGTAACTTACTGTTTCTTCTTGTGCGGGAGCTTCGAGGACTTTGGTGTTTTCATCATGCGTCATTATTTCTTCATCCTCATGGACTGCTCCTTTTTCGTTGATTGTACAACTAGGGATATCTATTTCGTTCAAGGCTTCCATTTCTTCTTCACTCTCTGAATCATGGAACAAGGTGTCATTGATATCCTGAAAGGGAAAACAACTAACCTCATCGTCTTTTTGTTGTGCAAAAGAAACGGGCTCTTGGACTGCTTCATCAGAGGGAGGAGCACAGGCTGGTACTTTATCATCTTGCGTAAGTTCTTGCTCCTTAGTTACGTCTTCACTCAACTGTTCAAAAACTTGTTCCCTTCTTCCTTATGGATTATCAGTAGATATTTCCAGGGAAACTAGTTTTATCAAGCTAAGAGTGTCCATATCATTGATTTTGGACAAGGAGAGGTTTACCTCAATTTGCATAACCATGTTGTGAGCTTCCGTAAGTGTTTTTGGACCCTTTTTATTCAGGAGGAAACTTAAATGACCTAGAAGCCCATTGGTATAGAGGTATACGAGGTAATTGTCTTTCAGGAATCTGGTATAGCAACCTCTGAAACCTAAACCCAAAAACTCTGACGGTTTCATCATTTGTTTGTTTTATGTATTCAAGTCCTTTTAATAATGATTGGATATATTCCAACTTTACACCCCACCTCTCAAGAAAGATTTCTTCAAACCAGTCCATAGATGTAATGTTGGAAGTTGGAAGGTTATCATACCATCTTCTAGCCTCTCCATGCAGAGTGGCAGAGAAGAGTTTCATTACCAAGTCTTCAGCATCATCACTGATAGGATGGTGCTGAAACAAAGCCCAGAAACTGCTCATGTGACAATCGGGTCTTTCTCCATTGATGCCAGCGAATCTAGGGAGCCATTTTTTATACCAAGGGGGGAATTTGTCTAGGATATCCTAGGATTTTGCTCATGTCCAAAGGTTTATAGTTCCCTATATCCCATTGTGAAGTCATAGTTGGCTTCGTCATTAGTGGAGTCGCCAGATAGTTTTCTCGAAACTATCAAAATAAAAGGGGAAAACACCCTAAGTGGAGTCGCCAGGTAAGCTTGTAAGATAAGGCATCTGAGGCAAGGCTTACCAAAAAGATATGTCGTTTGAGGAGAAATGACCCAGTGTTCCCCGACAATGGCATCAAAATGTTATCGCACAGTTTGTAGTTAAGGTTGAAGGCTAAAGGATAAGGGTCAAACTGGCGAAACAGGAACCTTCCCCACCCAATGTCACCACAATGGGGAGGTTCTTTCTGTTTAGGGAGTTTAGCCCAGGGGAGATGTCTCCGACAACCTGGGGTTTTGAAGAGGCTAAGATATAAAGTCAATTTTAATGTTTTCCCCCTCAGAGGTTACCACCAAGGTCAGATCCAGCTAATCAGCCAATAAATGAAGTGTATGCCCAAATGAAAACACCTGCCCAGAACAAGACAACTACAATACAATATATATGCAGGCTATACCTCAGTGGGTTAGTACTTCATGTGACTATATGACAATAATATATAAGCAATGAAACAACAGATATTAATGAGATCAATGTTTTGTCAATTAGCTATGGAAAGAGAATTAATTCATCAATACTATCAAGATGACAAAGCCAACAATGTATCCAATCAACACTTTAATCAATAAATGCTTTAGATCATCATTCAATTTCTTATAAAAGGCAAAATCTTGCTGAGTCAAAAAGAACCAACTATGACGTCGGCCTTAGTTAGGGTTAGAGTTAGTTAGTAAGGGTTTCAAGACTTAGAGTTTAGAGAGTTGTTTTGAACACTAGGACTTCAACGTTGGAGGCTAAAGATCAGTGCCTTAGGGTATATGGAGTCAAACAAGATAAGGGCACAAGGTTTTGAAAGGATGAAGACTTAAAGACTAGAGGGAAGGGTTCTGGAGTGCTACAAAGGCAGGGCCCTAGAATCAAAACCCTAGGGGAAAGAGGCTCACTCTGGTTTTGCTTAAGCAAGGCCTTGTGCTCTTTCCTCCTTCCTTAGGTCAACTTGGCAAAACAGCTAGCATCAATGTTTAATTTAACTAAAGGATGAGGTGAGAGAAAGTGTTGTAAAGACAAGGCTTTCAAACCCTAGAATATGATGGCCCTAGGTGTAGATAACCTAGGTCTAGGACGTCACCCCCTTTTCAACCTATAAAATTCAATGCTAGCTTGAGGGACGAAGCAAGATGAGTGTAGCAAAGGCTAGGCTCAATCCTTCTTCTTCAATGGCTGAAATATTTCTCTCTAAGGGGACATGAAACAAGGACCTACTTGTGTGCTTGTTACCTAGGGTTTCAAAAAAGAAATTTAATAAGCAAATGCAAGAAATTAAACCTGCAAACATTCAATTAAGAAGTTTTGCAAGAAAATCACTTACATATCATGAAGAAAGCATGTGGAAACCCTAGTTGTAAACCTTCCTTGGAGAGAAATGCCAAAAGATGCCAAAAATCCTTCCAATAACAAGTACGCCTCACTTAGAAAGACAAAAATACCCTAGGAGGGCGCAAAAATCAGACCTCACAAGTGTGAGTGAGTTGTGTTATGTTCAAATGAGGGAAGAACATCCTCAATATATACAGTACCATGACCTTCCAATTAATTTTAGGTCATTAAAAATAGCCGACAAGGATACAAACCAAAAATCATATTGTTTTACAATAAGTTGTTTAATAAAACCCTAAATGAGCAATAAGCAGGACGTCAAGCCCCTCTGAGGGAGACGTTGGCCCTTTTTAGCGAAGAATACAACACTAAATGACAAACCTTGGCCCTCCTTGGGCCTCCAAACTCTGCCACACGTGCCAAACTACTCTGTCAAGATGCCACACGCTGGAGGTGACGTCATGGCTCCTAGATGACGTCCTGGGGCATCAAAAGGGGCACGTTCCACCTGCAGTGGGTCAACCCCCCTGGGCTGTGCTCAGCCAAGGCGTCCTGGATGAAAACGTTATACTTCTTCTCTCGTGCAAGGCTCAGCTAGTCATTGTCCTATCTTTGCCCCTGATGGGGTCCCAACAACCATCTGATGGGATCTTCAGCCCCATGAAGGTCCGAACTAATCATCTCCCCATGTGTACCGGTCCACTTGGTACCTGTCCGTCAGGCATGGTCCTGCACATAAAAAACTTCGCCCTCCACGGGCTCATTAGTCACAAGGATCATAGCAATTTTAATCATGTTTCATCATTAAAGTTATCAAACATATGCATAAAAATCCTGATAGATCATCCAATAGCTCAAAAATATTACAAAGGCCTACAATACAAAGCTGAAGAAAAGGACCAAACACCCTATTGGGCTAGCATCCATAAGAAAAGGAAAGTTTCCAAGGGGTATCATCCAAGCCATGTAAATCAATGTGATGTGGTAAAGGGATGTCTAGGATTAGGGTAGAGTGAGATTTAGGGCTGCATGGTCTTACCTGTGGGTGCCTTTGTAGAAGGTGAGTTGTACCTATCATGGATGCAAGTTTTTTCCAAGCCCTTTTGCCTTTTATTCTTATCTTCTTTTGTTCTTTTCATTCTTTTTATCCAAGGACTAATCAGAGGACACTGCCTTGGCATGGTGACTAGAGTTGACAGTGTTACCCACAAGCACCTTCACAGAAATGATAAGGTTGGCTCGTGATGAGACCCCCTTTCCCTTGGCCATGCAACCAAAGGTCACTGCCCTGGCGTGGTGACTAGATGATGGAAATGTCATACTGCTAAGTACCCATGAACCTAATAGGCTGGCTCGTGATGAGACCCCCTATCCTCATGATTAGGTCTTGTTTGTTTATTTTTCTTGGGTCCCTCTTGTTTCTTGTTGAGAGGCTTTTTATTGCCTTCTCAGGGATCCCTGGGCGAAGCATCTCTAGGTCTTATTTTTATTGGCTTTTATCTTTTACCAGCTGCTTTTACCTTCTGGGCCTTTAGCCCCTTCTTCCCACAAGATAATGGTGCAACCCTACAAACAGATCATCCTAATATCTAAACTAGTGGAATGGGCTGATGAGCGGGAGATAAGATGGAAAGTGATAATATGATGGGAGCGGACGATGGCTCTTCACAATTTCCCCCGGTGGAAAACCAAAACCTATGGATATAGGCTTACTAAGGCATTCTTTCAATCCCCCAACCATGGTCAAGCGGGTCAATGTAAGATCCAAGCAGTTTTCAGAAATAAAAGGAATAAGATGCATATATCTAAAGGCTATAATGATAAAAAAAGACACATACCATGATACCTGGACCAATTACCTCATGAAACAATAGCCTTCTCTGATACAGGACCAGACCGATGGTGATGGATGTTGCTACTGCTGACAAGACAACTCTGATGAAAGAGAAGAAAGATGGGCCCTCTAGGGCCATGCTCAAGTCAATCCTGCTCTCGGTACTCCATGTCTAGGACCTGTGGACCTCGAGACATGATCTCCTAGTTATCCCTAGAAATCGGGGATTACAGGTATCAGAGCTAGTTGATGGTTGGTTTTTGAGTTTGCATGATTTCCAGGGAAAATATGAATCGTGGTGGAAGCGAGCTTCTTGAAGAGAATCCTGAGATTGGATCGAGAAAGAGAACTTCTCAAAGTGAGAAGATGGCATCAAAATAGGGACTTTCTCATGAGGAGAAAGAGTTTTGAAAGACTTTCTTCTCCATGTCGGAGATGATGAAGGTTTTATATGATGATTACTTGGAATAGAAGAGACCGAATCTAGGTGAATCTTCAAAGGCCAAAAGTGAAGAAGGAGAGGATCCTCATAAAACTCCTCCTTCACCTCCTTCTTCTCCATCAACTTTTTCTTCTTCAAGTTCAAGTTCCAAATCCACTGCAAGAAAATTTTCCCATAAACATAAATGGGATATGCCTTTACTTAAACTTTATATGAAATTTGAATTACCCATGTATGATGGTGAAGTCAATGCAGAGAGGTTTGATAACTGAGTCACACAGATGGAATATTGTTACAGTGTGTAACAAATCAAGGATGAGGCAACTTGAATTAAATTGGCATCGCTTCGACTTTCTGGCACATCACTCATCTGGTGGCAAAGCAAGTTGCAAAATGGCACGCAACAAGTGGGTAATGTATTTCCATCATGGTAAGTTTTTGTTTCTGCACTTAGAAAGCAATTTTATCCTTTGGGTTATAAAAAGAAAGCTTTAATTGAATGGAAAGGGCTTAAACTAATAAAGGGACAAACAGTGCAAGAATACATAGATGAATTTCATAAGATGACATTAATGTTAGACATTCCATTACATACCCAAGAAACTCTTATGAAGTATATCGGAGGTTTACCTGTACATATTCGTAACACTGTATTTATGTTTGGACCTACTAATATTGATGAGGTTTTTGTTCAAGAAACATACATTAATATAGGGAAAACAAGAGTTGGTGTATCAAGGGAATCATCTTCAAAGAAAGAGGACAAAAGGAAGTGGAATGGCAAGAAGGAAAATTCAGTGGCAAGAAAGGAAGAGAAGCTCTCTTGCAAACATTGCAAGAGAGAAGGGAATGATGATGACCATTGTTGGCAATTGCATCCCGAGAAGAGATCGAAGTGGTTCAAAGAGAGAAAAGGGAGGCAAACAGTTGCAGCAACATCATGACCAATAGACTTGGGATCGGATTCGAGTGATGAATCTAAAATCATAGCGGATGGTTTGACAGGTAAAATTGGTGATGGATTTGATTCTAGAAGTAAATTGTTTCACATAAGGGTCATAATGAGACATACTAAGGTCGACACATTGATAGATAGTGGATCTCAATCTAACTTGATTTCAGAGGAAGTGGTTAAACAATTTGGATTAAATACTCAGATTCATCATAAACCTTACTCACTTAAATGGATAAGCAACAACCATAAATTGCACATAACAAAGCAATGCACATTAAAGTTTGTTATTTCATCTAAGTTTCTGGATGAGGTAACATGTGATGCAGTGCCACTTAATGAATGTGGAATGGTCTTAGGCAGTCCTTATTTGTATGATCACAAAGCAATCTTCTACAGGGAATAGAATCAATATCACTTAATCAAAGCAGGCAAGGAATATGTTGTACATGCTCATCACTTAAAAGAAAATCAATCTCTTCAAATGATGGAACAATTAAGGAAGGAATCTCATGCAAGCAACACACCTATAATTGTCCCAATTCAAGCAATTTATCTTAAGCATGAACATGAGATGATTGTGGAATGGAAGTTCAATCATATTATGATTCAAGATAAGATAATGTCGTGCAAGTATTACAAACATATTAGCTCATTTACAGTCATATTTCTGATGTTGTCATTGGTAATGTTTTCAACTTGGATGATAGTGGCTTCAATAAGATGTGACAGAGTACAAGTGGCTAACAATATGCTTTCAGTTATCATGGTTGTTTTACAGTTGATTTTGATAAGACAGGTGCACAGGACAGAGTTTAAAGACAAAGAACAAGTGGGGTGTCCTATCCCACACTTGATGACTGTTTAGTAACCTTTTGGAGGACCAAAAGGTCTTAGTGGGGAGGAATGATCCAAAAATGGATCCAGGAACCAAAATGGGTCCAGGAAGGCCTAAAAATAAAAGTGACTGGAATTGCTTCAAAATGGACGTGTGCATAGGCCTCGTCATTATGAACCCAATGCAACTTGAACGGGCTCAAACAGACATCGTATGCAAAATATATTGTGTTATGTTTGTTTTTCCAAACAAGCAAAATTTTGATGATTGTGCAGTCTGTACAGTCCGTACAGTGCTGACGTGGCAACTGATTGTATAGGCCATACAGACATACAATGACATGGTAGTGAGTTGGCATGATGACAGAGCAGACACGCTGGAAGATAGGTGGGTGAATGATTGGTTGACACATGTTCTCATTTGAGTGAATGGTATGGTGCCACGTGGCCCAGTCTTGGGCTGCCACGTGGCACCCCTTCGTTGGTTGTTATGGAAAAAATTGTATGGAGTCCATGGGAGTTGAAACCATGACCTCCAGTCTGGGTGGAAGATCTTTGGCAGGGCTAGGCTACCATCCCGCCCACGTTGTGACTTAACCACTCCAGTCACAATTAAATATTTAACGTGTAAGGTATGTCTCATCGGCAGAGAATAGGGTTGGGGCTAGGCACCAACCCCCGACACACATGCATACGACCACTACCATATGACCCATGGCCTACTCCTTTAAACTCTTGGTGCTGATGTTTGGGGATAGTGCCCGGTCGGCCGATCTAGCCTGTCGACCAGAGCGCGTGACCAAGGCCTAACCCGTTTGGTGCGCATGGAGACTTAGCCCGAGGACACATGGACCAAGCCAGGAGACCAGGAGCCAGGACCAAAGGAGTTAGAGAATTCCATCCCAATCGTCAGCCACATGGTGCCTAGAGAAAGGGGGTTGCACACCCAATTTTTTTCCTATTTGGGTTATTTTCTAAAAAATTTGGATTTTATTTCATTTTTCAACCAGTTTTGAGAGATTTTGGCCATTATTGGAGGATCTGAAGCTCTTTTTGAGGCCAGATCTTGGGGGGAAGTTGGGAGTTTGTTGACATATTCAAGCCTATATAAACCAAAGGTTCTTGGTATCCTAGGAGAAGTTCATAACAAGAGAATTGCTGAAGAATTGTAAAGCCAAAGCCATTTTTAGGCAGGGAAGCCATTGAGGAGAGCAACTTTGTGGGCCATTTTCGGGAGCTTCATTCATCTGTTTTCAGTGCCGTCAGTTGTGTTGGGTTCTTGAGATATAGAAGAACACAGCTAGATCAGTTTGTAATCCATTTGACACTTTTATAATGTACTTTTGAAGATTTGAATAGAAATAAGAAAGCCTCACCCACTGAGACAAAGGCCCAGAGATGTAGGCGATATTGCCAAACTCTGTTAACAAATTTTGTTGTTATGGTTTTCTAATTCTTGTGCTTATTTCCAGATTTGTATATTTTATATGGCTTCCATGTTTCATCATTAATTGTTCCTCTTTCATCAATTTCTTAAGTGGTTAATGAACTCATGCCTTAAAACTTAACCATAGTCATTAAAATATATTTTCGGATTAGAAGCAGATCATCGATGTTGAACTCGGTGCCACTGTCGCTACCACCAAAGTCCATCCAAGTGAACCAGAAGAACCAGAGGAAGGGGAATGCCTCTTTCACTCACAGATGTGGGTAAAGGGGGCTCTGCTCCATTTCATTGTCAATAGCGACAGTCAGAAGAACCTGATCTCAGCATAGTTCATCAAGTGATTGGACCTGTCGAAGACACCGCAAACACAACCCTACACCATTAGATGGATTCACCAAGGAAGAGATATATGTGTCAGCCAAAAGTGTCGTCTACCCTATGACATCAAGCGTTTCAAAGACGAGGTATTGTGTGATATTTCTCCCCTTGAAGTTTGTGATGTTCTTTTAGGAAAACCATATTTGTGGAAGTGTCATGTTGTGCATGATTCTAGAACCCGCAGTGTTATTATTACTTTGGGTAGACAATTGTACAAGATTCCAGAGGTAGCGTCGCCTACCACTATTTCTTTAATCTCTGCCAAGAAATGCAGTAAGGTCATTTCACAGACCGAGAAATTCATCTTCTTTGTGATATGTGCTCACAATAAGCAGAAGGTTGTCGCCACATGCGTGGAATTTACATAGAGCCTCTCTTTGCAGCAGAAGCAAGTGGACGGAATCATGGAAGAGTACATAGAAATCTTCTCCTCACCCACCGAGGTACCGACGCACTGCCAAGTCAAGCATCCAATTGATCTAACCCCTGGTGCACCTCTGCCTAATGGACCAGTATATCATCACTCGTTGATGGAAAATGATGAAATCAAGCATCAGATCCAAGAGCTTCTTCAAAAGGGGCACATCAGACCAAAATCCTCCCCTTGCAGAACCTCGATTGTACTGGTGCAAAAGAAGGATGGGACCTGGTGACTATGCATTGATTACAAAGTATTAAAAAAAATCGCAGTCAGGAATCGGTACCCAATTCCCAGGATTGATGACCTTCTTGACCAACTCAAGGGGGAAAAGTTCTTCAGAAAGATTGACCTAAAGTTTGGCTACCACCAGGTTCCCATTGAACTAATTGATATATGGAAGACAACTTTCAAATTTAAAGAAGGTCTCTTCGAATGGTTTGTCATGCCCTTTGGCTTAAAAAATGCACAAACCACTTTCATAAGGTTGATGGATGATGTATTGAGACCCTTCACCAACTCTTTTGTGGTGGTATATTTGGATGACATCCTCATCTTCAACAGAACTTGGGAGGAGCACATGCGACATATTCAACAGGTTTTGAGCACTCTACAACAACACAAGCTATATGCCAACTTGGAAAAATTCTCCTTTGGCATGAAAAGGGTCCAATACTTGGGATACATTGTTGATTAGCATGGGGTACATGTTGATCCAGCTAATATCCAAGTCATCTATGATTGGCCAGCCCCAACCACACTAACCGAGCTTCAGAGATTCTTGGGACTGGCCAACTTATACCGACAGTTCGTGTTGGGATTCTCCCATATTGCATGGGCCCTCGGCCAAGTGATCAAGGGAGGTGGTAGGGAAAATCTCATGTGGGGGAAGGAACAACAATGAGCATTTGATGATCTGAAGCATTGCTTGTGCTCATCTCCAGTACTCTCCTTGCCCGATCTATAACAACCATTCGATATTGAGACTAATGAATCTGACTATGTTGTAGGTGCAATTCTCATTCAGCATGGTCATCCGGTGGCATACCATAGTGAAACACTCTCAGATACTGTCTGGAAATACCCCACCTATGACAAGGAAATGTATTCCATTGTACAAGCCTGTTGTTAATGGAAACATTACATTCTGGGAAAGGAGACAATCATCCACATTGATCACAAGCCTCTACAGCTCATACAGAGACAAGGGAAATTGCAGAACAATTTCCATCATAAGTGGTCCACCTACCTGCAGCAGTTCCATCTCCTTGGAAAAGTATAGGGGTGTCAAGTTTAGTTATAGGAAAATTGAAGTTGGGTGAAAGACGTTTGTTGACCACTTCTACCTCAACCAAGTCGGCTTCATCAAACCAAAAATAGGGCCCTTCGAAGTCTTTGTCATGTATGTTGTGTCTTTTTTGAGGTGGTTGCACCTCCGTAATAGGCTCAAGTCCTCGTAATCGACGAGACTAACGCGATAATTCAGCCATAGAGAATAGCCTATGTAACTAGCAAAGGCAAATCAACCTATGGTCGACCCAGACTCGTACTCAAAGAGCACACCCCTAATGAAATCTAGGAAACAACAAGAAAACCAATTGTCTCAAAGGGCCTGTCGGAAACCAACCCTATGGGGGGGGGTCAAGTCCCCCAAAAGATTAGCTAACAAAGGTGTGAAGAGCAGTTACAATGATCGACATGAAACAACCTTGACCGGTGCAAGGACCCTTTATTAAGGAGGGCACCCTCCGGGGGAACTGATACTGTGAACGAACATTTTCCCTAGGTACTACAAGTATGTCCCACCTGCAATCACCTATGTGGATCCCTAGGAAATGTCACTAAGGTTACCACCTAACAATCAATGGTCGAGCGAACATTCGTAATTCCGAACGTGCATAAGGGCGGGGTAGCCAAGCCCAAAGATTTGAAGGTGTTAACCAACAGAACCCCTGTATACGTAACGATCGAAGTGATATCACAAACACCAAAACAAGCAAAGAGGGGTAATCTCCCTACTTTCCCCGATGTGACCTCATGCTTGAATCCTGTGTTAGAGGAGCTCCCCGAGACATTGGTTGCAAGAATGGGTTTTCATTCTCTTTAATGACTTCTAGGTTGAGTTTTGTGGCCTTGGAGATTTTACTCTCCAATCCTAATCCAAGGCCCAAAACCTATCTAGTGGTTGTTTCTATCAAAGGAAAACGTCTAATTAATTTTAGATTAAGGGCTTGTTTTTAGAGGTTGTTGCTTAGTTCCAAAGGTAATGGATGAAAATTTAATGGTGTGATGACCCTTGACCCAACCAAACAATGCAAGTATGATGATGCAAATCGTTCACTTCGATGAACTCTAACTATGGGAGGGAGAGAGGTTTTCTTTCCTTTTTCTTTGCAATCTTTAGAAAGTGAATCCTCACACACACCAAGTGACCAACACATACAATCCAAATCTGAAACTTTTGTAAAAATTGGCAACCAAACAATGTTACTAATGCAATCTTTTTCCTAATGCTTCAAAAGCAATCTAGGATGCAACATTATTTTTTTGTTTTTGAATATGAATGCAAAATTTATTGATCTAAACAAGAAATGTCAATGCAAACAAGACAAACCAACAATGATTAGCAAGAAAATGGGTTGTAGTAAATTGTATATGATGATGGATAAGCCCACTACAATGTCACTACAAGAACCACACCCAAAAACTCACCAAGGAGGGTTGATATAGCAATGGACAAGGGTCATATACAAAGAGCATCAAACAACCAATGATAATAACAGTTTGATCTCTTCAGATCTTTTGGATGCTCAACCCAACTTCATTGGGATTCTCAAAGAGTAAGGGAAACTATCTAAGAACTACCAATCGATTCACTCAAATGAACTCAAACAAACCTTTCAAAATCAATTTATGTGACAATTAACTCTTCAATCAGATATATGTTATGAGGAAAATCTCTCTATGGCATGGGGTAAACCACAACAGATGGGAATGACTGGATAAATCAACTCTAAGATCAAGTATGCTATATAAAAAAATATGCTAACAAGACAAGATAAAGAGCCTACCTCGTCCAGACGTTTGATGAGGTCCACTATTGAGCACTTGACTCAAATCAATACACCTGCAACTTGTCCTCAACAACCAAGAAACACAAGCATATGGTGATAATATATAAATTTATCACATTCAATAGCATAATCCATCAATATTCATAACAGATATGCCCATGGAATAACAATTCAAATATTTCCAAGACATTAATTAGACGAGAAAAGAGTATTTCTATTAAAATGTAATCAACATAAGTGTATGACTTACAAACTTCCATGTCGGCATGGTTCGGAACCGAGAAACTAAGTCCCTTCCAGATGGGCCTCCACCACTTCAATCCTCCACCGAAGGCAAGCTCATATAAGAGAGATAATGAGGTTCTCAATCAAGTAGAGAAGAGCTTGGGGGCTGAACAATGTGTTCAAAATTAAAAGGATAAAGGGATTCAGACTCAATATGAAGCGAATAATGTTTCCAGAGTAACTTTTCTCTCAAATTTGAATTCTTTTCCTCGCTTCCATAGCTTGGATATGGCCCATTTATAGCCTCAAATGGAACTGAGAGGCCAAGTCGAAACATTTCCAGTATATAGAAGTTCAAGGATCATGGATCTCGTGACGTGACATGGAAACCCGACACCATTTTTAATTTTGGGCACAAAACCCGATGTACGTGGGCTACAATGGTGCAACCTATGTATACACATGCTATATAATAGTTAGGGCGGGTATATGTGGAAAATATTATCTTTAGCTCTAGGAACTACAAAAAGGGACTTCAAGTCTGCATAGGGAAATGGAAAAAGGCCTTCTGAGAAAATTTTCATAGGGTGAGGCAAATATTTCTATAACATATGTCCCCTAATGTGTGAGGCTAGAGGAGTATCTACAATGGTCGAAATACATTATAATACCTAGAAGTGGAGTAATGGAGACCCAGATGGGAGAACTAGTTGCTCATGAGAATATTAAAATATGTACTGACTTTGCGCACATGGCTTCCAATTTGAATTATACTGCAGATCCATGTGAAAATATAACAAACAATTGTTCATGGACATGAATAGGAAATACAAAGGTGGCTACATGTCAAAGGTTGTCATAGTCATGAACAAGGCCCAATAAAACGAATCTCAAAATCAATCTAAAGATATTTGTACACAATGAAGTACAATCTGATCTCCCATGATCACTGAAGTCACATAGGTACAGGTCCAATGAAAGATAGCAACAACTCAGAAAAGTTGCGGCTATGAATTGATGTCTTCAAGTCTTCTACATGATCCACCAAAGGTTCAAGTCTACATCGTGTGAATAAAGGAGTTGAGGTTGAGCACAATGAGACTTCATTTGATTACCGGTCATTAAAGTATATCGTTAACAAACATGAGACAACCTATCGATAATGAAAGTAGGTATCAAGGCACCGAGTAAATTCTTACAAGTGTGAATAAAGGTGTCAAGGTTGAACACTTGAAGAATCCATCGATCAGGAGACATTGATATATTCCCAACTGTCGATGGCAGGAGAACCTGCCACTATTGACTATAAGACTCTAGGTACTCATAGGACTCTAGGTCTCATTTCCAGAATAGATGGGTTGAAGCCAAATGGGAGGAAATGAGTGTCGCAAGTAAGCAACTAGTTACAATAGCGGAACATACCTATGCTCAATGCAAGGAGGTGCATGCAGGATATGGACACTCAGGGGAATGTTTCCTCTTGGGTATAGGGTGTCAAACTGTAAAGGATATAAACAAGGCTCTGCTTGGCTAATGATGTAAACTGCTGAGGTGATAGGATTATAATGCAAAAGTGAGAACCAACAATAGGCTCAATACTGCAAGCAAGAGAATGAGATGCAATTACAACTTAACGCCAAAAAAAAAAAAAAATTGGTAATCTTAGTCTACTTGGTTTGAAAAAGAGGTAAATTTACACGAATTAGATGTCCTTTCAAATCCAATTTATGAGTGTGAAAGAGACAAGTTCACTTGACAATATTTTCTCTTTTTGAGAGAGTCGGAAAATAGCTTAAACTAGACTCATTGGGAGTTTTCTAAGTAGCTTGTCATGGGGGAGGCCAGGGATCCTTTGCATGACTTCTGTGAAAGGTCAACAACTTGCGAACAACTAACACAAGCTTGGGAAAACCTAGATATTTCCAAGTATAGGGGGATAAAATACTCGCAGAGGTTACCTTTTTAATGATATATCAGAGAACGCCCCTTATTTGAAAGGGTGTAGAAGAAGGAATTTTCTACCCCACAAGACCATCCCAATAAAAGGGAACCTCTCTAAGACTTGAAGGGAGAGCACTCGGGGAGAGTAAAACTCTCTCTTGTTCAGAAGGTACAGGACTAGAAATGTTAATGACATGGTCAAAAGAAGCCTCGCTCCTCAAAACAGGAGCGGTGTCAAGTGAATATTGCATCAGCATGACTGTTGTGTCAATCAAAGGAGAAATGGAATGTTGGGAAACCAACGATGAATTCGAACCTGAAGCGTTATCAAACAAGGAATGGACTTCTTCTACTACAACATTAGTAGGGCACAAGCGAGTTAAATGGCCTCCTTTGTAAAGCCTACAAAGGAACTTGGGCTTACGTCCTATACGTTAAGGCTTCTCAATCGTATGAATGCCCCCAACATCACTCACAATGGTTGGTGACATGCTCTCAATGCAACCGACAAACGTTGGTGGTTCATCCACCACATGATGTATAGAGGTTGGCGAAGACTCTCCAACATGGTTGACCGAGGTTCGAGATGTGATGTCAATATGACTCATGGAAACTAGAGTTGTTCCCCCAGCATGACTCGCATCAGCTGGTTGTTGGTCTTCAACATGGCTTGCAGAGGTTGTCGACCAATCTCCAACATGACTAGCAGAGGTTGGTGATATAATTCTAGTATGACTTGCAGTGATTGGATTGGTGGTGGCAGTTGGTTGCGGAATTTGAGACCAAGTACCTGGGAAATACTTATTTTGAGAAAATGCAGGTCTGGAAGGATTCTTTTCTACACCCTGTCCCTATATAACAGGGTAGTATCCTCCTCCCAGTTGATCCATAGAGGTTTGTAAAGGCATCATCACCGAAATAGACGTTTGTGAAGAGAAAAAGGTGTGACACGGGTTACTCAAGTGAGGATATATATTGCCCCAAGATGAAGGGATTCCTTGAAGTGGGTATCTTGTACTATAAAAATGACTCCCTCCGTATGAAATACCAGAGGATAGATGGAGACCCTCCATGGGAGGAGTGTTCATAGGAACTAGCATAGCGGACAAAGGATGCACAGATGGGGCATAATAAATAGAATAAACACACATTTGAGCACTTTCTCCTGGAAAATTGAATCTAGTATTGGATCTGTAATATGGGAAATTTCAACCTCCCACTGTGAGAGTCGGTTCAGGGACATGACTCTTGTCACACGAAGATATAGAAAAAGGAGTCATCATGCCCCCAGATCCAAAACTATGATTCATATAAGCAAGTGAGGGAGAGAATGGAAAGGGTGAAGGCACATTTTTTATATCAAGAGGAAGATGATTAGACACCCAAGGTATTGAATGAGTATTGTTATTTTGTATACCATTATGAAACACAGACGGATTCATCCCCATGAAATGAGCGAATGTCATGGGGGAGGTAGCACTAAATGAGGGAGTCAAAGGGACTCCACTATCCATAATAATGACAACTCGTGGTGCAATACAAAATCCTAAGGTCAACTAATAATCAAAGAGCACACTAAAATAAACAAAAATCCAATATGCACACAAATAGGATAAACTGGCTGAAAGGGGCCTCCCTCCCTAAAGTAGGTATGCCTCGCCCAAGAGGGGCCTGAGAGTCCCTACAAAATATTAGTGGTATCAAAATCAGTTACAAATGCCCTCATGGGATTAACAACTATTCGGTTAGATCCCCCCAGAGAGGTAATTCTCCATAAAGGTTGTGTGTTGTCTGATCATTATCTGACCCAGGGTACCTACAAAATAACCCCTGCAAGTAGCCTATGTGGTACCTATGTCATGCAACTAAGCAACCACGATATAACCGATGCGCAGGTGAGCAGTCATAAGTCAATTCTATCTTATGGGCATGGTAACAAAGTCTGAAACCTTGAAAGAACCACCTCTCACAGAGGTAAAGGTACTAGCAATATCCCCATATACGAATAGATCCCCAGAAATATATCTAATGCTAAGAAGGTATTGGGGGGATATCCCTTCAACCAACCTCACGCAACCTCATGTTTAACTCTGGTGTAAGAGGAGCCTCCCGATGTCACCAATTATACAATGGATTTCACCACTCCCTTAGTCATACACATATGTTGATTCAATAGCCTTGGAGAAGTTTACTCACAAAATCCTATTCCAAGGCTCTAAATCCTAAGCTAGTTTGTGCACCCTAGAAAATAAAATCATTTCTAATCAATTTTAAATTATCAGCATTATTTTTAGCGACCTTGCTTACTCAAAAAGGTGTGGTGGTGAAACTGATGATGTTATGACTCAACAAGTAAAATAAATGAATATGGATAAAATGCAAAGTCCTAACTTCAATTCCAAATAAATGATAAGCTTTTCAAAATGCAATTTTCAATTTAATTCTCCAATTCAAAATAAGATGCAATCTTTTCGTACATGTACTAATATCAACGATAAGAACCCAAAAGATCAAATGCAAACAATGAAAAATGTTTATTATTTTTGTATTTTCAATATAAAAGAATGAAAATGCAAGGACTGAACAACAACTTGATATAAATATTCTACTGAATCCAATCAGAGACAAACCAAGTAGGATATCAAGAAGAAAACACCCAGCCCAAGATGCAAGGACAATCAATGAAAAGGATGATGAGAAAGGCACCGCGCGAAAATTCAACCAAACAAAGGTTTCTTATTACTCTGCATGCACTTAACAGTCATAACAGAGTCCTAAGAAGACTCAACAACCATCAAAACTTACCCAACAAACATCAAACTCAACAACTAAGCACACAATAAATATGTATGCGACTGTTCAGGAGAAAACCACGTTTATTCGCCTCTTGTAGAAGGACATCACACGTATGTATGCGAGTGTCAGGTAAAAACCTACATATATTTATTAAAACATTGTCAGGTTAAGGATAAGGCTAAGAAACTCAAACTCAAAATGAACAGAGGTTTTCAAGCAATCAGACGACAAGAAACTCAATATAAACGAGAGAAATCAAAGGAGAAAAGCACTCCAAACCCCGAAAATGACATTATATCCCTAGTATGGTCACCAATTTTGTTACGAGGAAAATATCTCTATGGCATGGGGTAAACCACAATAGACGGAAATGACTACAGAAATCAACTCTAATCTCAAGTATGATATATAAACAAATATGCTAACAAGACAAGATAAAGAGCCTACCTCATCCAGACGTTTAATGAGGTCCATTGTTGAGCACTTGACTCAAAGCAATACACCTGCAACTTGTCCTCAACAACCAAGAAACGAAAGCATATTGTGATAATATATAAATTTATCACATTCAATGGCATAATCCATCAATATTCATAACAAATATTCCGATGGAATAATAATTCAAATATTTGCAAGACACTAATTGGACGAGAAAACAATATTTCTATTAAAATGTAATCAACAAAAATGCATGAATTACAAACTTTCGTGTCAGCACGGTTCAGAACCAAGAAACTAAGTCCCTTCCAGGTGGGCTTCCACCACTTCAATCCTCCACCAAAGGCAAAATCATATAAGAGAGACAATGAGGTTCTCAATCAAGTAGGTAAGAGCTTGGGGATGAACAATGTGTTCAGACTTAAAAGTATAAAGGGATGCAAACTCAATATGAAGTGAATAATTTATCTAGAGTAAATTTGCTCTCAAAGTTGAATTCTTCTCCTCTCTTCCATAGCTTGGATATGGCCCATTTATAGCCTTCAAATGGAACTGAAGGGCCGAGTCTGAACGTTTCCAGTATATGGAAGGTCAAGGATCATGGATCCTGTGACGTGACATGGAAACCCGACACCATTTTTAATTTTGGGCACAAAACTAGATGTACGCAGGTTGTAATGGTGCAACCTACGTATGCGCATGTTGTATAATAGTTAGGGCGTGTATATGTGGAAAAATATTATCTTTAGCTCTGGGAACTGTAAAAAGGGACTTCAAGTCTGCATAGGGAAATTGAAAAATGTTAAGCCCTAATATTGGCTCATTACCCCTTAATTGGGACATATTAGATTAGTAATGCTATTTTATTTATGTCGGCTTAGGCCATTAGTTGTAATTTAGATTAGTAATGTTATTTTAATTATGTCGGCTTTAGGCCATTATTTGTAA
>JASDQU010737680.1:93016-105800 GCA_032191745.1 Picea mariana | reverse complement strand
TGCTCAGAAGTTAATTTTCCTTGAGTGAGTCGCAATTGGAACCATGGTTTTAACAAAGGGATACGTGGCAGTTAGAGGTGAATTGCGGGTTGGTCCGAAACCACTCTTGCCAGTGCCTACAATCACACGTGTGTGCAAGTTCATACACCCGGGGCATATGTAGGAAGGGGCTAGTGAAAAGGATCTAGAACCCGCAAATTGAAGAGCGCCCAGTGTGTGCAGACAAAGGGTGCGGGTATCACAGGACATGTGCCTAAAGGAGAAAAAGTGGCATGTGTATAATTGTTTTTGGTTCAATCAAGATCCCAAAGAGTCGATCTGACTCAGATGAAAGAAATATCCTAGACCAGGAGGTGATAGAACCCCAGGAGGGGAGGGGGGCTACATCAGCTGGTATCAAAGCCATAATTTTTCTTGCAGACATCAAGAAAGGGCGAGACGGTGACATGAAATACTCTGATACCAGGTGGTATCAAAGCTTATATTCTTATCTATATATTTTAGGCAAAAGAGAAAGAGGTAGAAGGCACTAAAGAAGAAATAACATGATTTCGTCAGGTGGTGTTAGAATTTGAATTTGCCTATAGGCAGCAGGTGAAAGGAGGAAATAGGGTACTGATGCTCTGTGAGAAGGTTGTTGCATGTGCACAGTAGGAAAAATTTAAACAACCAGGTGAGCTATGAGAGAAGATGGAGATACTCTCCGATCTAGAGTGATCCATAAGCTTGCGAGGAGGGAGGGTAGAAGGTGGAAATGGATACTAAAGGCCATGGATGTGGTCGAAGAGAAGGCCTCAAGCAGAAAATAAATCCAGTGATGGATCTGGAGCTTAATGAGATAAGAGAAAAGATGGAACAACTAGAATTGAGGATGAAATAGGAGGCAAAGGTACACTAGAGGTATGATTGTCCTCTGAATAGGAAGGCAAAATGGCATGCTCAAAAGTTGTTGGCTAGAAAGAAATAAGAAGAGTTGAGAAGGTGGCTGAGGGAATTAGAAAACCTCAGTGACACAGATGAGGAAATGATTCACATTAGTGAACCATAAATTGGGAGACACCTCAGTGATGAGGAGGAGGTGAGATTAGATAAAGATCTCATAAACTATCAGGTGGGCATAAATGGAATTTCAAGTTGCCAGGTGGGAAATGGAGAGATCAAGTAGAGGTCCCGTATGCTGCCAGAAGAGAAGTACTGAAAGTTTAGATTTTCAGGTGGGCAATGAGATGGGATGGGTTGATCTCATAGACTACCAGGTGGGAAGAAGAGAAGTCCCAAATTGCCAGGTGGGTAGGGGGAAAGAGAGGAGACTGTCAGAAAGTCTTAGGAGCTCAGAAGTGAGCTCATGTCAGCAAGGAGTGATAATGGATGAAGATTCATGTGGATTTGCAGACTATTTTAATGAATATGATGAGAAGTTAAATACTTTCACCATTCAGGAGGAAGATCAGGGGAGCATTCTGATTGATGGAGGGATCAAGACATTCCTACCAAACAACCAAGTAGAGGCCAGTGCACATGATAAAAGTGTAGCAGAAGAAGAAATATACCCAACATAAACTGTCAAAGAGGAATAAATGGAGAAGACACTGATGTCTACCCCAACAAAAGGAGAAGAGCATTCAACAAAATTGCTCACAATTTTCAGCCAGGAAGTTGAATAGGAGATGACTGCCGCATTGGATCTTGCAGAAGAAGAGGAAGCATACAACATGGAATTTGCTGGTTTGTATGAAGAACTAGAAGCCTTAGAGAGAAGGGTGATAATGAAAAGAAAACACATCCAATAGGTTAAGTTGGAGACATATGGAGGAGCATACCATCTAGGAGAGAAACTAGAGGAAATTGGAGATATGCCAGCACAAGAGGAGATGACAGACGCTAATATATCATAGGGAGAAACTGAGCAACAACTCAGTGAGGAGACTGCAGAGTTGGATCCTGTAGTAGAGTGGCAACTTAGTGCCACAAGGGGTAATGGAGACATCATGGTAGATCGATTAGATTTTCCCACTAATAAGTATGGAAAGGATAAGGAAGTGAAATAAAGAAGTCTACATAAGGAGAGCCAGCCACTAAAGCAGCTAAACAGGGTGATAGAGGAGATCAGGAAGCTGATGATGAGGTCAGCAGAAGCAGTCAACAAAGGGAAGCTGAGCAGAGGAGAGCTTACCATAGAAGCAGGGAAGAAAAAGAAGAATTAGCAGCAGCGACATAGCTGGAGAGGAGCAAGAGGACAACTCCAAGGAAGAGTTTGGTATCTAGGAGGATTTCAAAATTGGAGAAGAAGAACTCATGAGCGAGAGCTCATGATTTTCCTAGCAGTGGAGTATGATGCAGGATCATCACTCCACCTCAACAACGCACCATCATTCCATCACATCAACACGCATTTCAGAGAGCAAGAGGCATTAACCCTCCCATTTTTAAATTTGAAATATGATCCTATACGGGTCTATAACATACCCAGCCACCCACAAGCTGGGGTATGCTACCTGCAAGCCCACCCTTGGAATTCTTTTTCTTATGATACATTTTTAAAATTTAAGGATGCATAAAAGAAAATACTTTAACGACATGCACAACAGTAGTCAACAAGCATGCATAATCTAAAGATTCAATTAAAGGATAATTAAATATACAGTAGAAATACATTCATATACATGAAAATGATACCATAACAGAGAGCACTTATATTTATGAAATATGACACCAACTGGATGTAGACCAAGGACGTTCCACCCAACCATAGAAACTATTGTTCCAAATCTCATCAACAGTGTCACCCCCAAGCCAGGGCTATGAATCCACAAGGACGGCTCCAAAGTGTACTTGGATTTCCAAACCAGTCAGTACCCAAGCTCTCACAGGATTCCCATATCTCACAACAATCCAAGTACCCAACTCTCTTCTACTCATATTGCACCACCCGAGAGAATGAACCTCCACCCTTCTCTGCCATGCAGTCTCTCAGCCAGCCTTTCCCCTTAATTCAGGCTCCAGCGCAACTGGTCCAGAATCTCAATGTTGGAACTCTCAGGACTCGTAGCTGTGAGAAATACTAGACATAGGCCAACACATCTTAGACATACAATCCTCAATCACGACTAGATCACACCAGTGACCACTACATCCAACTATCTCGTGTCTAATTCTTCGGTAGTTCGGTTCCCTTTCCCAAGCCAAGACGCAGAGAAGGATGGATCAATGAATGGGTAAATGGGTGCATGAAAGTGCATGAGGAAAAATGAATGGTGTGAATGTAGAAGTGAAGGAGAAAACGAGAAAATGAAGAACCCCCCCATCAGACCAGAGGCGGGTTTAAATAACTTCATGGGGAAATCAAGAACCTCTTGGCCTTCCCCAAGAAGCTCACATAACCAATCCCCTCCCTTAGACAAAAAGGGGTAATTAGAATAGGAATAAACACTTAGCCCCTCAAGCCCCCTCTCTTGTGGAATAATAGCTCTCTATAACTCTAGTCCTTGTCCGTCTAGCAACCATCCATATATTAATTATTAATAATGATAAAAACAATACATGTCTTGGGCACACTAGCCTTTTAATAATTTTTTAGGCACTCTAGCCTCTCAGCATTGTAACAATACATTATTTAAAATGGGGGTTCAAAACCTGGGGTGTTATAGGGTCTGTGTTGTAAGCCTGAGTGAAAACAAAGCCATATCTTTGAACAGGAAGAAGATAAGGTCGTCTTTAATGGTTGATAGGTTGATGGCTCTAGGTTCAATTCAAACTAGATTTCCATTTATGAAACTTCAATGTAATAGATGAGGTTAGGTGAAGGAGAGGATAAGCTCGTAGAGCCCTCTTTTGTAAAGGAGAGAGAGAGATCTTAGAAGAGAGGTCTTAGAAGAAGAACTCGGGATAGAGTTAGAATAGGAGAAAGAACTGGGACATTGTTGCAGTCTAGTTTTTGTAAAAACATCTGTATAGACAGACAGAGATAATAGAAAATATGTTTTTTTCTGCACATGGTGTTTTTATGTATTTTTGTTCATTGTTATGCTTTTATATGTCATTCATGTTTTGAATGTATGAACTTGTGAAGTGTTGTATAAGTTTCAATTGTTTCTCGTCTTTGAGTTTCGACTGCAAGGAGTGTACATTTGTTCACAAGGAGTGCATTGACAGAGGTGAGTTAACCTCAGAGAAGCTTAGAAGATATATCGTTGAACCTTCATCAGTAGAAGTGCAAGGAGTGCATAGGAAGAACTCTGTGTTGAGTTCAAAGAGAAATCGAGTTACTGAGAATTCTATAGAGCTCTACCAGGTGGGCATCGAGTGGGTGCAAGTGTGCACAGAGAGAACTCTTTTCAAGTTCAAGGAGAAGAGTATCAGAGGAACATACTCACAGAGTTGTTGAACACTTTGTGGAAAAGCTCTGCAAGGTGTGCATTGAGCGGAAGGTTTCTAGGAGGGCACAAAGGTTTCCTTTGGAAGGAAATAGAAGGGCAAAAAACCTTAGGAGGCTGATTATATTGAAAATATCATAAGAGATAATGCAAGGAGTGAGTGGGAAGCATACTTATTCTAAGTCCTAAATCTTATAAGAGACAACGCGTTGAAGAGCACAAGCGAGACATAGATAGTTGGGTTCACAATAGAAAGTTCAAAGGTCGAAGCCTTTGAACACTGACAAAACATTCCAAGGAGGAAGAAGTCAAAATCACAGGAGGAGGAGTGACAGTAACCATCTGATCAGTTGTCGAAGGGAGCTTGGACCGTTAGATCTACATCCAGTTAACGAAGGAAGCACAGAGTATAGGAACAGACCCAATCCGTTGGATTTGAGCACAGAGGACCAGCAACCGTTGGATCCGGAGGTAAGTGCACAAGACTTAACCCTTATGTGCGCAAGAGAGTGGACTCGTCAAAGTCCCGAAGTCCCAAAGTGAACAGGGATAGTCCATTGTCCAGGGCAACAGGTGGCGAAAGATCTGAGTTTTCAAGTGAAAGCACTCCGAGAGAAACAAGTGCGCAGTAGTTGAAACTCCCAAAACTCGAAGACCCAAAGCGGATAGAGGCCGTCAGATCAAGGGGGAGACACGCTTCAAGAGATCGTGTGTTTCAGATGAAAGCACTCCGAGAGAAATGAGTTCATAGGAGTTTGAAACTCTCGAAGCCTGAATAGTCGAAGCACCGAAGAGACAAAGAGAATCTGGACCATCAAATCTAGAAGGGAATGTGGCAAAAGATCGTGAACTCTAGGTGAAAACACTCCAAGAGAACCCAAAGGATGAAAGTTTGAGATTGTCGAAGCCCGAATAGCCGAAGTAGTTGGGAGCTATTGATCTGGGTTGGACAAGTGTCACCAGATCATGAACTTCAGAGGATCGTACTCTGTGGTTTCTGAGAAGTTGTGTTTCAGAATATCCCGAAGTGTCGAAGCCCGAAGCATTCAGGGTCGTAGATCCCAAAGGAAAGGACATGGATCGTTGATCTGCAAGGGGATACATGGAGGACGGAGATTCACTCTGTTGGATAGCCCTTGGATTAGGGAAGGACAGGTGTCAGAAGATCTGACACTCCAGAAGCATTCACTCAGGAGATTTGTGTCTGTTGAATTTTTAAAAACCATGAAGGCCAAAGTCTCGAAATGATGACAATCGTTGATTTGAAGGAGGACATGTGGCGCTAGATCTAGAACTCCAAAGGAAAGTGGAGGGGGAAAGGTCTGAAGACTCACAGAAGATATCGATCGTTGATCGAAGAGGGAGATAAAGGGTCGTTGATCTGGTTGAGGAGGTCAAAGTCCCAAAGAGGGAGCAGTACCATCGATTGAGGAGGACGCGTGGCAGATGATCTGCCATTTCAAAGAAATCTCTCTGGAAGAAATGGGAATTTGAGAATTGATATTCCTGAAGGCCAGATTCACGGAGGAAATCATAGCCGCACATCTGCAGGGACAGGTGTCAGTAGATCTTCCACTTCAGAAGATTTCCATATGGAGGAAAAAAAAAGTTTGAGAGTTGAAACTCCCGAAGGCCGAAACGTTGGAATCAACCACATTCGTTGATTTAGCAGGGGCAGATCTGGTCTGTAGATTTGGAAAGCGTAGATCTGAACTGCCAGTTTAGAAGTACTGTCAAGAAGTAGGAGATCAATGGTCGGGAAGGATTGCGGTGCTAGGACATGCTCGGAAGTTAATTTTCCTTGATCAGGCTGCACTTGGAACCACGATTTTAACAAATGGATACGTGGCAGTTGGAGGTGAATTGCAGGGAGAAAAGAAGATTGGTCTAAAACCACTCTTGCCCGTGCCTTCAATCACATGTTTGTGCAAGTTCATAGCCCAGGGGCATATGTAGGAAGGGGCTAGTGAAAAGGAGCTAGCACCCGCAAATTGAAGAGCGCCTAGAGAGCGCAGATAGAGGGTGCGGGTATCACATGACCTGCGCCTAAAGGAGAAAAATGGGTCTGTGTATAATTGTTTTAGGTTCAATCAGGAGCCCGAAGAGCCGATCCGACTCAGACGAAAGAAAGATCCTATATCAGGAGGTCGCAGAACCCCAGGAGGGGAGGTGGCTTGCATCATTTGACTACTTGATTTATATGCATTTATATTGATGATGATTTGGTATGGATTTCATGTATATGGATTTTGACATTATCTTTCTTAGTGGATGAAGGCATGGTGACACTTGCTAATTCGATTCACATAAGGAGTAAAGGGTCCATACAAATATACGAGGCATATGAGGGAGAGGTGTGGCAGCATCCTTGTCACAACCTACTAGCACTCCCATCGTGACCCGAACTGAAGGTTAACGATTACCTTGTTCCGAGAGGATCACGATGCCATGAGGCAAGAATGAGATAGTTTCTCACGAGGATTACTGAAGGGCACGCAATAAGGTAGATACCTTATTCCTAAACAATCCCTTAGTCTCACACAAGGTTGACCAGTGGAGTGTTGACTCCAAGTGTTTAAAAAAATTCCAAACTAGTCAATGGCGAGTGACACCCTTGGAGCAAGGAAGTGCGTCTTAAGGGGCATGTCGCATAAACAAAATTGCAAGTCAATAAAATCTAGGAGGCCTAGAAAATAAAATAAATGATTATACTTTTCTAGAAAATAGCATATAATTAATTATAAAATTATAAACTAGAAAACTAACAAAGAGTATAAGTCTAAGATGTTTGACTAAATAAAAAATTCTATAGGAATAAGGGAAGTTAGACTAAATAAATTTAGTAAAAGGAGAATAAGAATCTAAATTTGAGTATGTGCACATCTGTGCATGAAAATAATAAAAATGAATTTTAATTTAAAGAGAATAAATTCATGAGAGAATAGGTTCTAGACACAGAGTTAGTATCCTATGTCATTCAACCTCTAAATCTTTATTAAGAGGAGACTCCTAATCAAAATCAAACTAAATTTAATTAGTGGACATAATATAGGAGGGATTAGGGAACTAAGAGACAATTAGGAGGAAAAATAGGAACAAATTGAGGAGTGTGACAAAAAATTACTAATTAAATAAATTAAAAAGGGATTTAACATGTGTAACTTGGGGAGAGTTTGACATGTGTTGTGGTTTAATAATCCTTAATTTAATTATTTAAAATTGTTTAATTGTGCATGAAAGGACAAGTGTCAATGAAATTTTTAGTATAAAATAAATGGTGAGGAAGAGAGAACTTACCCTATTGTTGGATGAATGAAATCCTGGTGAAATTTTATTTGACTAAGTTTACTTGTGGAGAGTTGGGCTCAAGCTTGTGGAAGAGGTGGAAACCTCTCCTTTCCAGGGAAAGCTTGTGCTATTGGGATTTGGTTTTTGTGTGGCCCCTTTGAGACTATGGAGGATTAGGTGGAAAAAGAATACCCCTAGCGTTGGTTGAGAGATATCCATGAGGTCTTGAAATTAGCAAGAAAAAAAAAAGACATTGCACAAGATTCCGTGAGACGTTCAACATCATCATACATCATCAACGTTGGCTACAATAATTTTTTGCTTAGTTTAACTTTGTAATTTAGATCGTAAATCTGTATGCTAAAGGAATTTCGGAAAAATATTGATTATGGTAATGATGATAGTGTTATTGGATTATATATTGGAATGAAATCGTTTATGTATGAATAGAATATCTGGAGCAAAGAGTAATTAAATCATGTAATTCTACATATAGCTATATCTATGGAGATTTGTGAATATGTTAAAAGAGAATGTTATTCATTGTACCACTATAGTTTTCTGTATGAATCAAATATCTGGAACAAATAGTAATTAGATCATGTACTTGTACATAGAGTTATATCTCTAGAGATTTGTGAATAAGTTAAAAAAAATATGTTCTCCATTGTACAGATACCGTTTATGTACTAACCGAATATCTGGAACAATAGTAATAAAATCATGTTCTTCTATCTATAGATATATCTCTGGGTATTGTGAATAAGTTAAGAGAATGTTCGCCTTGTACTCATAAATTATTGTATGACGAGTTAGCCGGAATTTTTTTATTTATTTTATTTTATTAATCGATGAAGAAAAACTTGCACTATGCATACAGTCAATTTATCTATTTAGAATAGGATGTTTGTAACTGTACTGAAAATTATTGTTTGACGATGTAGCCGGAGTTGTATATTTTACTAACTGTTGAGAAATTTGCACAAATTTCATAGTCCAAATAGATCTATTTGAATTTTCAGTGTTCATGTTCAGTTATTAATATCTTGTCTTCAAGTATTTTATATATTCATAACGTTACGATTTTCGGGTGTAAATGATCTAGTAAAATATATATATATATATATATATATATATATATATATATATATATATATATCATTAACCTTACGCCGAGGTTTACAAACATTTTCGTAGGTGTTGATATTACCAATTTATCTCGAGTTTAATTTAACCTGAGTGTGAGGGAAGAAAGACTCCTTGTTTAGCTTCCTGTTACCAACTAACCGTATTTATTTTGACTGACTATTTTAACATAAACGAGCTTATGGTGTATTCATACTCTCAAATATCCCATTACCACATTTCGTGGATATTCAGTATCCTCGATTGATTGGGGGGTGTTGTAAATAAATTAGTGAAAGGAATGTTGAATTATTATTTAAGTACATCCATTGGGGTGTTGTAAATAAATTAGTGAAAGGAATGTTGAATTATTATTTAATTACATTTTAAAAGTTTTATACATATTGTAGAAAATAAATTAGTGAAAGGAATGTCGAATTATTATTCAAGTACATCTATTGGGGGTGTTGTAAATAAATTAGTGAAAGGAATGTTGAATTATTATTTAAGTACATCTTAAGAGTTTTATACATATTGCATAAAGGTTGGTGCTAATTCTTTTTAGATAATGTTATTAAGTAATGTCAAGAGTTATCACTTATTTTACTAAGGGTTATTACTTTAGATTTTAAATTAATAAATTGTTGAAGTTTGTAGTAATAGATTGTGTTAGCACTGAGAGTCACACTTAGACTATTGTAAGTGTAATCCCAATACCCATCAGAATGTGAAAGATAAATGTATATAAAAGTGGAAAATGGATGGAAAACTCAGTAAAGGATGTCAATCACAGATAACTCCATACAATATACACTAGCAAATAAGGCCTTAAATAACTTCACATCGGGTTTTAAGAGATAAAGTGACTAGGTGGAAGACTTGAAAAGAAATGAGTAATACGCATATAATCTACATTAGGTAACACTAACGTACATATGAAGAAAACTCTCTGAAATAATAACCTATTAAAATCAAACAGAAAAACTTTGATACATTTGCAAACAATATCACAATAGATCTTTTATTGCAACAAAGATGCAATCAACCAGATGAATCAGATGAATCATTCAACATACTGTAATAAAAGTAAGATAACAAAAATATGATAAAGAATCAAGACTAATTTCCATTATTGAAAGTGTCTTATATCTGGTCCATACATTAGGAGATACTTTATGTTACATAGACAATATAAAAAATGGGATTCCTCTATTACACCATTCGAAACTATCCCGAGTCTTACAATGCTCTTTAAATAGCCTATATTATCATTGACAGCTTTAAAATTTGCATTACCACTCCCTCATAGGATCCCAGTTCCTAAGGGAAGCATGGCAACATGCATACAACAAAAACGAAACAGACTACTACTTTCTAGGATGATGTTGGCAATGTATGCAAGATTCTTTATGATATGATGATGTGTCCATAAAAGTGGATCTTCTTGAGACAGGTGGCCTCCCAAATCATAACTAACCCTCAAAGTGTTGGTATGCATCCATCTTGACATCTAGCAGTTTTCTTTCCCTCCAAAATATCCCAAAATTGAGTTCACAGTGTTGCACTACAAACTATCTTGAAACCTCCAATTCATAGCGCGAGGTGCTGCGAACTTTCCTATAGTGGCTTGTTTCACTTTACCAAAGTATTTAACATCTCAAAAATTATATCTGGTTTCCAAAATGGTGTAAAAAATTCATAATCTTGATACATGACTAGAGAAAAGCATAAAAAATGCTAATCATGGTTTAAAACTCATATCCATAGCCAAAAATGTTATAAATTGCATGAAACATAAACTTTGACCAAAAATGATGTTGGTTATGAAGCCTCAATTCCTTTATATTTATTTTTTAGTTATGGAGCTTCTCCTTGTAGCAATCTTGGTGAGCATGTCTAGGTTTCTTTTGGCCAATTCTTCTTTGAAAGGATGCAGCTTTGCCTTCAATTTTCTAATTTGAGCTTGATGGGATCTATTCTGTCTATATAGATTCTTGAGCTATCTATGAACGGGGATGAATATTTTAGCCAAGAACCCAGCCTTATCAATGGTCTCACGATATATTCCCAATATCCCCTTAAGTTTCTTCCTAGAATCCAAGTGTTCTTTCTTCAACTTATCATCTTCAGCTCTTGCTTCATTGAGTTGCCTCTTGAGACTCTTGAAGGTGGGATTGCTTTCATGCTGAGGAGTAGTGATATCAATAACTTCAATAGACTTCTTAGAATTTCGAGATTTGTCTTACTGCTGGGATGAGTCATTTTTTGTATCATGCTTCACTAGAAAATGTTGGTTGGTTATTGCTCTAGTAAAAGTCCTCCTAGGTTTAACCTTGTCTACAGCAATGGGTGAGGAAACAACAATATTTTTTCCTTTCAAGCCTCTGTATTTTCTTGAAGTTAACTACATAGGGATAGTATCTACCATTAAAATGGAAGGCCCATTGCTTCTTTTCATGTGAACTCTAAGAGCATCCTGATGTGGTATTGGTATACCATGTTAAACCTCCCCTCACATTTGAAATATATATGGATAACCCTCAACATTTTATCAAAACCTTCAAGCATGTGGCTTCTTGGTACCCCTTTGGACAAGTTGTCCTCCTGATACTCTGGCTTAAGGAATTCCTTAGAGAAGGAAGTGTTTAATGACATAGATTTGAACCATGTTTCTCCAATGTTGGGTATCTCTGTTGCAACAAAGATGAAATGCTCTGAAACATCAAATTCTAACATCCCCACTTTGGTTTCAGTCCCATTAAATTTGAGTGCAAACTCTTTGGCCACCTCTAGATGCCCCCTCTACATATTTGGATAGAAATTAATGCAACCTACCCTCTAAAAGGATTCCCTGAACAAAGGCTTAGAGTTAAGAAGCTGCATATCATAAGGATCCATCCTTACAATATCCCCTCCCTTGTCAGTCTTCTTGTCTTGTTGGTTATCCATAATTTTTGCTAGAAAATTTCTTTTATGTAAATTGTTTATGACAGTTAGGTGTGTGAAAATAAAGAATACACGAATTTAAGGTTTTGATGACATAAATGTTTTTAAAAGGATCATCTTGTACATAGATTTATACACATAGAGGTATGAGATAAAACACTCTTCAAACAAGAGGGTTGAAGGAAAAACAAGTGAGATTTATAAATAAAGGAAGACGAATGAGAATTCTTTGCTAAAACATGGTTTTCATCATCATTTGGCAGCCTTAATGATTGTTGTAGGAAAATCTGCCTGCGGACAAGTAGATCGACCTCTAAGGTTTGACCTTAACCCTAGAAAGAAAAGTGCTTATCATGGACATTGAATTTCTTTCGAATCTATCTAAGCCTAATGCATGAGAAGGAAGAGTAACATAAGTACCTTTTAACCGACGTTTGTCCCTGCGCGCTCCGAGTTGCGCTCCAATCCTTTGCTTCTCGTTGATGTCTGTGGACAAATCAAGATACGACCACTTCGTACTCTATTGACATTAGCTTGAAAACAGATCTATCACTGAATGATAAGTTCATGTAGCATCAGACACAAACTAGAAAGAAACAGGCCAAGCGTGTCATATTAATGAGAATAATGACAGCAGTACTTACAATCGTAGATGCGAATGCGACAGCTTCGTCAGATCCTCTTCGTCTAACCCTTGTCTGAAAGATCCACAACTTGGATGGCAGCAGCTGCACTAATAACTCTTCTCTAGCTGACTGCAGATTTCCTCCAAGATCATAAGTTTCACATATGTAATTCTCCCCTTTCTCTCTTCACCATTAGAGCTTGCTTATATAGGTTGGAAGGAGGCTAACCATTTGAGTTATGTTTAGAACCAGTTAGGAACCTCTTCCTTGATTGAGAGATCTTTTGACAAAACCAAGAATTCGAGCTTAACTGCCTCCTAAACTCGAATGATTCTCCCCTTATTCTTCTCGTCGGGCTAACAGTTCACCCAGAATAGGGAGCGCTTTTTCAGAGAGGTCACAGAGTGCTATAACGCTTCCAGAAAG
>JASDQU010737680.1:27926-39106 GCA_032191745.1 Picea mariana | reverse complement strand
GAACAACCTCATTGTAACATCATCATATACTATCTCAAACTGATCAACAAATTTCTGAAAGGCTTCCAAATGCCTCTCAGATCTAACATGATCATCTCCAGAAAACCGAGGAAGATACTCAAAGAAATAAAGACGATAAGGATGAAGGTGATATGGCAGCCTTAAAGGTTTAAACATCTTGTCTCTAATTCTAGTTTGAAAACTAGTCGGATGAATATGAGGATTAACAAGTTGATGGAAAGGTTCAACAGTAATAGCAGAAGGTAATGAGATCTGAGAAGGATTTGAATCAGTTTCAACCTCCTCAAGGTTACAAGGGTGGTCAAATTCAGGAGGTATTTGAATACAAAGCTCATCCTTATGAATAGGCTGAGGTGAGGATACAAGATCAACATCTACAACATAGGTAGAAGGAAGGTCTTATTCTTCCAAGGATGGATATATAAAGGAAGGCTTATGATCATTCGAATAAACAAAGTAGAGAATAATCCTCTTTATACGTAAAGGGAAAGAGATACATGAGTAGATAAATAAAAACAAGAGTTCATGGAGAAATCTCATAAGATGATGCTTGGTCATCCCCTCTTGTATGTTCATGTTTCTTTCAACATGATCCTCCCCAATGGAGTCTTTGATTGTGGAGTCGCCAAGTAGATAATTATAGTATATTTTTGTGTCCTTCTCTTGTATACCATCAAGAGCTAGATCTATGTCGTTCTCCCAGGGAAGATAGCTTCACACTTCGTTCCCCAGCAATGACGCCATTAGTGTTAGCAACAAGAGTCACCCTTGGAATGCTAGTGGATAAGCCCAGTACCCATCAAAATGTAAATGAATTAAAATGGTTTGAATAGGTGGATCAACAAGATGAGAAAGAAAGGGAGAGGGAAACAAAATGTCTAGAGAGGCATTCCATTGGGAATGGAGTCATAACATCCTACAGATCAAAGAAAATCAAACTGTATATCAAACAAAGAGATATATAATGATGAGTAGAAGTGTGGTGAATACAAAAAAAGGAAGAACATCCATTATACATATATCCCTTCTGCAATAGATAAAGATTTTCTTAAACAATGAACAATGATTTAATGGGAAAGCTACAACAGATCCTATGTTGTTCATGAATCCATCAATCAATGGCATCTATGATCCTCAAAAATTGAAATATGTTCAAGCAATAAGATAAAAAAGAAGTGGGAAAACAAATAAGACAATATGATAACAACTCTCATGAATCTTTAACGGCAGAAAATGTGATTACAAATAGGCCCTCAGGCTTACAAATGAGGAACTAAAACTGCTCCTACTCTCTCTAGCCTCTCTTGGCTCATGAATCCAACCATTTTGCAAGATATCCCTCCTATATTAAATATAAAATAACATCAAAATATACTTAGGAGGTTGAATCCCATCTCTTCCATTGGATTCTAGGCCTTGGAGCTAGGTGGCAATAGTCAAAGAGACAAAAATCCAACAAACTGCTAATTTTCAGGAAATTGTTGGAAGCCATTAATAAATTGTTTCCAACTCACTGCATGAGGTATTTAATGGAGATGAAACTTAGGTGTAGGTGTCCCTTGACATCTAAATGATCCAGTGAATTAATTCTAACCCTCCTTGACAGGTGGAAACCTCCCAACAAGGAGAATATCCAATTAGCTATGCAAAACAAAGAATTTGCTGCACATTTCGCAGTGCACTGGCGTTTTAATTGTTTCTCCCAAATTCCTAACTGGGTCAGGATGAAATTTGGTTAGCAAGTCAACAACGATATCATCTTCCTCATTTTGGTCGGCAAGTTAACAAGGCTAAGAAACCCACTTAGTCATTTTGGTTTTATGATCAAATCTATAACAACAGTTGCTATAGGAAATTCCGTAGCACATTCTATAACACCTCTCCGTGTAGATCATTTCACAGTGTCAGGTGCTACAAAATGTCATGTAGTTGTCTGATTTGTGCATTTTTAGCCCAAAATACCCAAAAAATTTAGCCAAAGGTGTATAAGTATGTATATTTCTCCAGATACAGTGTAAGCATGATAATGTCCACAAAACTTCAAAAATCTAAGGATGAATTGACCCATAACAACTACATGTGACCCTTAACAACTGCATGTGATAACACAAAGATTGGAAGCATTGGTGACTATTGGGATAATCATACAGTGGAGAGAATAATAGAGTTACTACATGAATATAGTGATCTATTTCCAATGACGTTTTCAGAGATGAAACGGGTAGCAGGAGAACTTGGAGAAATGAAGATCCCATTGAGAATAGATGCCAGATCAATAAGACAAAGAATTTATAGGATAATCTAGTATATAAGAATCAAGTGAAGGTAGATATTGACAAAATTTTAGAGGTTGGTATCATATAACATGTTGAAAAATATGAGTGGATTAGCCCTATGGTAGTTCAGGAGAAGAATAAAGGGGGAATAAGGATCTATGTAGAATTGAGGAAGTTTAATGATTCCTTTCTGCATGATCCATTTCCTACCCCATTTATAGATGATGTATTGGAGAATGTAGGAGGACAAGAATCATACTCATTTACTAATGGATTTTCAGGACATCACCGAATCATAATAGCACCAGAGGATTGTCATAAAACTACATTTTGCATGAAATGGGGGTCATATCGGTACACAATGATGCCCTTTGGATTGAATAATTCCCCTGATATTTTTTTAAGGGTAGTGGTAGATGCATTTAAATATTTTACACATAAGTTTTTAGAGGTTTATCTAGATGATTGGACAATATTTATTTTATTCAAATATCATGTTGAAATTTTAAGATTGATATTCGATAGATGTAGACAATTTAAAATTTCCTTGAATATTGAGAAGTGCATATTCAACACACCATTTTGAATTTTTCTAGGACATGTGGTGTGTAAACAAGTTCTATTGGTTGATCATGCAAAGATTGTTGTTATTGTTAATTTACCACCACCTAATTTAGTGCACCAATTGAGAGCTACCCTTGGTCATACATGCTACTATAGAAATATTATAAATATATGTGCACAGATTACTACACCCATGGATAAGTTGTTAAAGAAGGGTATCAAGTTTCAGTGGAATGATGAGTGACAATAGAGTTTGGATATCTTGAAGGACAAAATGGTGACAACACTAATTCTGGTGTTTCCAAATTAGTCAAAGGAGTTCCATGTTCATGTGGATTCCTATTCAATAGCACTTGGAGCAGTATTAACAAAACCAGAAGAAGGTGATATAGATCACCCAATATCATTTGTAGGTAGGAAACTGTCAGAGTAAAAAAAAAAAAATATAATACAATAGAAAGAGAAGGTTTGGCTATGGTATATGCATTGAAAATGTTCAGATACTATTTAATAGGAAAACATTTCAAGATGTTCATAGATCACTCTACTCTTAAATACCTGGTCAACAAGCCAGTGTTGGGGTAGAGAATATGTCGATGGTTGTTGTTATTTCATTAGTTTTATTTTGAAGTAGTTGTGAAGTCTAGAAGACTGAATGTAGGGCCTGATCATCTATCCAAGATAACTAATGGGGAGGAACCAAGAATTTTGGAGGAAATTTTTCTTGATGCAAAACTATTTTCAGTGCAGATTGTTGATGAGTATTTTCTTCATATCATTGAAATTTTGACTACAAGATTTTCCCTAAAGGAATATACCACTGTAGCGAAGAATAATTTGATGGTTAGAGCTGCAGATTACCAAATTATTGCAGGACACTTTTATAAATTATGTGCAAATAACATTTTAAGGATATGTGTAATGGAAAATGAATGTCCCATCATCTTAGCAAAATAACATGAAGGAATAGTTGGAGGACATTGTGTAGGGAAATCCATTGAGAAGAAGATATTATGCGTAGGATTATGGTGGAAAATAGATTAAAAATATGTAAAGGAGTATTGTTAGGATTGTGATGTCTGTCTGAGGGTAGGAAATCCATCCATGAAGGATGAGATACCATTAATACCTCAAGTAACTCTTAAAGTGTTTGAAAAATAGTCAATTGACTTTGTAGGTCTAGTTAACCCACCAACTAGAAGATTAGGAGCAAGATATATTATTACAGTGACATAATACTTAACCATATGGGATGAAGAAACAACAATTAAATATTGCAGTGCATAAGCTACAACGCACTTCCTTTTTGAACATGTAATTACAACATTTGGATGCCCTAGGATTTTGATGAGTGATCAGGGAACTCATTTTAGTAACAATACCATTCAGGAAATGATTGAAGAATTTGAGATGCACCATCAGAAGATCACTCCATACCATCTTCAAGAAAATGGAACAATGGAATCATTTAATAAGATATTGGAGAATGCCTTAACTAAGATTTGCAATGTGGACATGGATGATTGGGATTTAAAGATACCAGCAGTAATATGGGCTTACAGAACTACATGAAAGGAACTTATAGGGAAGACACCTTTTCAATTGGTGTATAGTTAGGAAGAAGTAGTTCATTTATATTATTTGATACCTAGTCTGTGCATTTCATCCATTACAAACATGACAGAAAGAGGCGCAACTTAAGAAAGATTGGCTCAACTCATGGAACTAGAAGAAGACATAATTATGGTTGGTTTCCATCAGGAAGTATAGAAATAAAAGGACAAATCTTGACATGATAGACACATTAAGAATAAAAAATTTAAGGAAGGAGATATGGTTCTCCTCTATCATAGTAAATACTTACAACATTTAGGGAAATTCATGATACATTGGCTAGGGCCATATGAGGTAAAGTTTGTCACATATGGAGGTGTTGTACAACTACAAGATTTAACAAGAAAATAGATGCAAGGATTAGTGAATAGTATTGGACTGAAACTGTATAGGGAAATTTGACCCAGTAACCCTCAATAGTTGTAGTGTAGGAAAATACAATTGTACATAGTGTATATAGAAAACATTGAAAAAGAAAAAAAAAATGGGAAAAAGAAGAAAAATACAAAAGGATGAAGTAGATGAATAAGTGTTTTTCATTGAGTTAGATAATTTAGTTCCCAAAAGACAACATTTGGTATGAAACTAAATTGAAGAAACGGTGTGCCAGAGAAAGGTTACTAGAGAAAAAGAAGTGCGCTGGTACAGAGAGTGAAAAAAGGGAAAAAGGTGGTGGTCGAAAAAGTATAGCGTGACAGAGAATTTATAGCACGACTATAAAAGTGGAAAATGTGAATAGGAATACTCATTGTGACTTGGTGAAAGTCAGGGATAAGGAGTGAAAACCCAATACAAGCAGGTATTTCCAAAATATTTAGTGAATATTCAGAGCAACCTTTTCAAGATCTAGTAGAATGGCGCGACTGAAGGTTGGAGATCCCAGCCAAACTACAAGGAAAAAATGTAGTTCCATGAGATCACCACAGGATACAATGATCAATGGAGTAAAGATTCATCACAAGGGAGTGGTGAAAACATTGTCCATTCGTTCACCAGTTATCGAGCCGATTAGTCCCATGCTTGTAGAATAAATATAGGTTCTGGCGATAGAGGAGATGGAGGTCAATAAGTGGGGAGAAACATGAAACCCTAGAATAGAGAAGAACCCTACACATCATATTTGATTAGGAGAACCACAACAAATTGATGGGGATGGTGATGAACGAATAGAGTCAGATGATCCTAGAGGACACATCCAAGAAGCACAAAAACCTGTTGCAGAGCCCGCATAGTAGTCGAAGGAAGTGCAGGTGGAAGATATTACAGGCCAACAAGATTCTGACGCGAAAGAAGATGAGGAAGAGAACCATAAAGAAATGGAAGGGGCATCAACATGACAAAAGAGGAATAGGGAAAAGCCTGTTGCGCTAAGAACACCAACCAAACAGAAGGAGTTAAAACTATCATTGCAAAATATACCATATGGAGTCAGAATAGTTGGTGACCTATTAGGGTCAATGAACAAACTAAGGTACTTTGATCATGATGTGAAAGACACATAAATTCCATGAGTTTGTGACACAATTATACAGGGAGAGAAAAGGAGAGGGTCCATCAGGGACACCCATTTTGGAACCAAATAGTGGATTGTGGGACTATAACATAAGTAGCATGAACCTGTTAGATATTCCCCACTTTTGGAGGGGAAAATATGTAAATTATTGTGTCAAATAGATTTTGGCACTGATACATGGAGGTATTTTATGGATGGAGAGTCATGTCTCTATAGATGTAGACTTGATTTTAGATATCAAAGGTTTACCGATAGATGGGGAAAAACCATAGAACTATTTGGATGACAAGACAAAGGAAAAATACTTAGCAAAGGAGATGAAGAAGAAATATGGCATTGAGAGAGGGTCCCAGGGAATAATCATTAACCAAATCAGTGAGCCAACAACAATATTGGCGACTAATTTTATGGATTGTAAACTTTTGAGGAAGTCTCCCAAGGAATAAGAACCTATAGGGGTCAAAGAAGTAGTCGTGCAGTGCACAAAGAGGAGACTACTCAGTTGGACCCCATACTTACTGAATTTGTTTTTGGATGATTGCAAGGATGCACACGATCTTGGAATAGAGTTCCACTATGGATGGTTGAATATATTGATAGATTTGGTGCATTGGGTGAACCCAAATACATCATGTTTTACCCAAGGTCAGGGAAGTGTCGTGTAACAAAGTATACAACATTATGACACACTTTATATGAAAAACAAAGGAAGGAAAATTCTAGCATATTTGTTATGTATTATGATGAGATGTAGGAAAATCTGGCTGATACATGGAGGATACCACCAGAAGTGGTGGAAGAGAATCAAGGAATAGATAACTTTCAGGCTTCCAGACACAATATGTGGATTCATACCAAAAGGGATCCTAAGAAGAAGTGGCTACAACTGAGATATTATGTCACAAGAGAGGAAGTGTAGTGGGCCATGAAGGATTGGCTAGAGGAAGGTGTTGGCCCTTGGTTATGGAAGCAAGCGAAGATCAAGGTAGAAAAGGAAAAACACAAACTGCTCAGAAGACACAGTGATTGTTACTAGGTCAAAGTAAGTAAAAGAAAAGAAAAGACAGAGAAAAGTAAGAGGAAGAAAGAAGTTGGACGAGGATATTGAGGATGACAGATCAACAAGGAAGATGGATTGTGGATAAATCAACAAGCGGAAAAAGATATTGTTGGATGCTTTGGAGCACTGTGCGAGAAGGAAGGAAAGACAAGTTGGAGAAGCCCTAAAAACATGGATCAAGTTGACCTAGGGTTTTAGACACCTAGGGTTTTAGTATCTAGGGTTTTGACACTTAGGTCTCGACCTAAGGCTACCGGGGAGTTATTATAATGTATAAATAGAGGTCTAAAGGACCTGGGATGGGTTGGTACTATGTTGGTTGAGGATTCATTACTATAGTGTGATCGAGTGAGTATGAGTGTGAGAGAGAGAAGTGTTGAGTGTAGAGCCTTCTTGTATTGTAAGACCTTTAGATGAGTGCGAGGGTCAGTCCTGCAGCTGGGTGCGTAGGAAGGGGAGAGACATAGAGGAGAAGGAAGAAGATTTTCTAGTTGAGAGCATATACAAGAGCTGTATGCTTCATCTTGATATATTATAAAGCACAATTTTGTGGATGTAGCCCTAGAGAGAGGGTGAACCACGTATACCTTGTGTTGTGTGAGTGATTGATTCTCTGCTTTTTGTCATTTGTTATACTGCTATTTGTATTACTGTGTTGGATCTGATAGATAGTTTTGCGGAGTAGATCTAAAATGGTAAGTGATATATAAATGTTGCATTGCTCCCATAATAGATCCACTTGGTATTCCCTTTGGCTGTAGACATATCTATCCTACAACCCCCACATAGCTACTTAGGGTGAGACTTCATCTTCTTCGTAGGTGTTGCCGAAAGGGCCAGTAGTTAGGGCTTGTTGGTGCACTCTTGGAGCTGAACCCTAGGTCTACCCCTGTGCCAACAAATGGTTCTATTGTCGGGACCAGAATATTCTTAAGGGAATGTCAAGGTGGTTTCCATCAAAGGAAGATATTCAGAAGTGGATAGAAGATAAAGAAAAGGACTTCGATGAAGCCCAGAACAAGAACCCTAATCTTAGTACATAAGATTGGCTAGAAAGATATATCGTTACTGATATACATGAGATTTTCTTTGGAGGAATCCATGGAGAGTTATACGAGTGGCTAGCTAGGTTAGAAAATATCCAATTTGAGATCAGATCTAGGGCACCTGTGGTTTGGACGTCAGCACTGATCAAGAAGGTCAAGAGAGTTGATAAGCCTGTGTCAAGAGTGGTAGATCACTAGTTTGATAGTACCATTGGAGGGTATATCACTAAGTTCGTTGTTGATAGAGTAGAATTGTATAGCCAAGCAAAGATATATTTCTTTAAGGGACCTAGAGGAAAATTTTTACATTTTATAAAGCTAAAGATCAAGATGCTATTGCACGAGAAGAACATCTTGAATATATGGTAGTATGCTGGATTGAAGAGCTAATGTTCAAGAACTCGGACAACGACAATGACACAAGTATCAGACATATGCGTAGTGGGAGAGTGTTCAGAGAAGTTCCTCTTGTGAACTTGTTTAAGTAGAACTACGGGGATGCGGGTTTCTATAGTGGAGAAGAGGTAGATATGATGGATGAGGAGAATTTAGAGTCTATTGGGCCAGAGGAAGGGAAAGATGAAGAACCTTGTCGGGAAGAGCCAGAAGCTTCAGGAACTATGCAGACTGTTGAAGTAAGTACTATTACTCCTCCTATTGATTCAAGAACGTTAAGAAATCAGAGTAATCAGAGTCACCCGAGCCTTCAGAGAACTGTCAGTAGTAGCCCAACACCTACTCAGTTAGGAAACCTAGGAAGATCTATGGAATATGATATGAGGTTACCCACCTTCAAAGGAGATGGATATGAAGATCCTGATCAACACTGGTTTCTATGCGAAGCCATATGGAGTATTAAGAACATCACCAATGAAGTTGTCAAACGAGCTCAGTTTAGTACTGCCCTAAGAGACTATGCACTAAGATGGTACATGATGTTTGTTAAGGGAATTTCCCAACCTAAGCCACTGAATGAGATCAATAACACGGTGATTGTCGAGTTCAAGAAACCCAATTCGGAGTCACAGTGCATTACAAAACTAAAATAAATCGAGCAAAAAATAGCTGAACTGGTATGGGAGTTCGATCAGAGGTTTAAAACCTCGATGGGCCATCTGAGTTTCCAAATCATAGATGAGTAGAACAAGTAATGGTTCATTGATTCCCTCTTACCAAACATCAGATTTCCTCTGATGAAACATAAGATTTCTTCATAGGTTGAGGTGTTGGATGTCACCATGAAGCTAGAGTCATCCCCGATGGGAAATTCCAGCTTAGGTATGAGTCAAATCTTGAGTTAGCTAACTATTTTGTCTCTGCAGGTCAAAGATATGAAGAAAAACAAGGGAAAAGACAAAAGAGAAGACATCTGGTGTGTCAGATGCAAATACGAAGGCCATGACAAGGATCATTGTCCCCTATTCCATGAATACTTGGCCTCTGGAGCTCCGAGCCCCTTGAAGAAAGTTACCCTACCCTGGTGTGAGGTATGTAGGAATAGACATTGCCCTAGTGAATGTTATTACATGCAAAAATATGTTCAGACACCCAAAAATTTGTATTTCATGTTATGTAAGTCCATGGGGAATGATGATAGGGATTGTAGGGATTACAAACTCATGCACTAAAGGTCAAATGATATATACAAAATTCAAGGTGAAGTACAACAAGAAGGAAACACTACACAGTATAACTCCCCTCAGAGAGGAAATTTCAACCCTCGTGGTGGATTCCGAGGAAGAGGAAGAGGAGGAGGTATGGTTAGAGTTTGAGGAAAGATAATTTGTTATAACTGCGCACAACTAGGAAACTTAGCAAGGGACTGTCAGAACCCTTGTACCACTTGAAACTATTGCAATTCCTTCGAGCATGTTATCAAGGAATGTCTAGCATTGCTAGATAAACTTCAGAAGAGATGGGGACCTCAACAGAACCTGCAAATACAATTAATCAAAGAATAACCTCGCCGAGTAGACCCTAGAGTGGTTATTATCACTCAAGGAGGTTCTTTTATAGGAGAATATAGAATGACTCAAGGAAAGACTATAGAAGAATCAGGATTTAGGAAATATGGAGAGAAGACACAAAAATTTGATGCAAAGAAAGAAAAACAAATGTTCGAGGAAGCAAGAAGAGAATTTAGGGGAGACCAAAGTTCTTAATCGAAGAAATGAACAGAAGTAAGAGAATGTTGAATGCGTCTGAAATTTGATCATTCTGCTTCACCCGGATATGGAGAAGAGGTAAGTAAACTTCTCAGTTTATTCTATACATTTATAGATCTGATTAAAGATGAGAAAGTCATACAAGAATTGTAAAATTTGGTCAGACAGTATGAGATAGGAAGGGTAGATCCTTTACTGAATAAATAAGTAGATAAACTATCCAAGAAGAGAAGGATAAATAAGGATCTACACCTGAATGCTCAGATTGGAGAGTATTATATAGACTATGTGGTCCTCGACTTAGGGTCGGAGGTCAATGTCATGATGAAGCAAACCTGGGCACTGATGGGAAAACCTAAGTTGATCTATCCCCCTATCAGACTTAGGATGGCTAATCAACAAGTTGTCAACCCCTTTGGAAGATTGGAACATGTCCATGTGGACATCGATGGAGTGAGGACGTTTGCAGACTTCTAAGTAATTGAGATAGTTTATGATAGCACTCCTTACCCTACGTTGTTAGGAATTGATTGGTCTTTCAATAATTCCAGTTTGGTTGATTTAAAGAAAAGACGAATGTCGTTTGAAGGAGATGGCCTTAGGGTCATCGCACCTTTAGATATCGATGAAGGTCAGCGATACACAGATCCCATCAAGGAAGAAGACCGTGCATATGAACTGGAAAACATATACAGATTAACAGCCAAATAGTAGAATTACATTAATCCTATGGCAGATGGAAATTTGAGTTAGTGAAGTGAAAGTACATGTTCCTCAGATTCAGAAGAAGCACTGGAGAATTGCCAGAAAAAAATGTTCGAAGTATCTACAAGGAGATGTTCTATATTAACCAGAGAAGTACGCTGGATCAACACAACAGTAAGTAACTTACCCAGATTTGATGGTCTGAATCCTTTATAA
>JASDQU010737679.1:87850-120716 GCA_032191745.1 Picea mariana | reverse complement strand
CTTTTCTTCGCTGCGTCGTTAAACGGACATGTCGATGCGTTTATGTTTACCAACACACCGCTGAGAAATGTAACAAGCTACGCGGTGCGCCCTGTAAATTTACAGGTCGCTTCGTACACGGTGCGAGCCGAGAGCCTCAAAAGCACCGCGTAGTTATTATTTTATTTTTTTTACACTTAAAATTTCACTCAATTTTAAATTTTAAACCAATGAAAACTTAAGTTATTAACAAACAAGGAGATTACCTAGACATTTTTTCATCGGGGAGGTATAGTTGCGACGTACTCAAAAAAACTAAATTTGCCCACCGTTTGGAAAAATTTGAAATTCACACACCCATCAACAGATGAAAGGAACGCAACCAAGGAAATCACTGATGGAAGGGTGCTTCAGATAGGCAAAGGTTGCATCAGTTCTTTTGAGCTCTACAACACTAAAAATGGTAAAAATGATTTTTACCATCGGTAAAAAAATTTAATAAAACCCTATTATGGTGTGCTCGATTCACAACCGCATCAGGCCATACATGTTTAATGAGCACATCAATTATATATTAAAAACAAAACTTCCCTAGCACGATGTTTGTTTGTTTGTGTGTGCATCGGTGTCTATACACCTCCATAGCACACCACCTTTTATTTTTTTGAAAAACTACAATAGTGTGGAAATTTTTGTTTAAGCATCACACGGTGTTGTATAATAATAGACGCCCCAGTGCGCTAGGGTTTACATAGTGCACCGCATAAATTTGGAAATTAACCCTAACGTAGTGCTCCATATTGCAGCATTGGTGTGCATGATATAATGGAGGGTTGTTCCAGAAATCGAAGCTTAGCAATTACACACTATGACCTCAATTTATCAAGACATTTTTCTGACGGTGCATGTGAATATGAAAATGACAAAGACTTAAAGAATTAAGAGCAATAGAAGATAACACAAAGTAAGCAAACCATCAACCAATTGTACACAAGAAGTTGATAACAGAGTTCGGCAATCTCACCTACGTCTTCGGGCCTTTGTCTTCAGTGAGGGAGGCTTTCTCTATTCAATATTCAATGCTTTACAATTTGCATTAAAATTACATCATATAGGGCTTTGACTGACTAGTTGTATTCTTCTCTGTCTCAGAAACCTAACGCAATAGACGACACTGAAAAAGGAGTAGTATAAATCCCGGAAACTTCCTCCAAAGCTCAGCTACTCTGCACTGCTCAAGACTACTTGACCTTGACAAGTTCTTCCTCGACTTGCTTCAAGCTTCTTTACTGCTTCTTTCTTGTTTAAAACCTCACAATGGCTTGGTTTATATATCCATGAGGTAGAGGGATCAAATCCCAACATCCCACTTCTTGTGGCACTCAATTTGGCCCAATATCCACCAAGATATGGCCAAATAAACAAAACTAGTTAATAAAAATCAATAAAAAATCATAAAGATAAGGTCAAAACCCACTTTATGCCAAATAATAGGGATAAGCCCCCAAAATGAGCGCGGCCCCCTATTTATGGTCATATGGTTATATTCAATAGGACCGCACCCTATTCTTGTGCATGGCCTTTAGTTCTAACACCCGAGTCATATGGGGTTGCATAAATCCGTGGGCTATGGCTTATCCACTCCCCGTGCTCACATTAAAAACACTTTAACTTTAAATATTAAAAAGTGAATTACATAAAGCAAGCACCATTGTGGTGCATTGGTAATCTGACCACTGTGAAGACTTTACGTGGGTGGAGAGGTCTCCTAATCAATTCCCATCCACTCCAAAACTTTTGCATACAACTAATCAGCCAACCCATGGGTGACACGTGGCAGCCCATGTCTGGGCCACGTGGCACCCCACCATTTGTTGTCCTCCAATGCCACGTGTCAACATGCTATTGGTCCCTGTCACTGTCTAGTCAGCAATTGGCCATGTAAGCACACCTACCATGTGTCAGTCAACGATTGGGCCACCTCTCCTCCATTGTACCTGTCTTTGTCTGCCACGTGTCATCATCCAGGGCTGACAGGTCAGTTGTACGAGTGCCACGTGTCACCCTTTCAGTGGTGACACATGTCACCTCCTGGTTGGTCCATGTCATCTGTACGACCTGCCATCTATACCTCTTCCATGTCAGCCCTATGACGTCAGCATGACCTCATGCTGACGTCAACGTTGACTTTTGACTGTTGACTTTTTTACTATTTGACTTTTCAAACAGAACACGATATCAGGAGCATATGACGTTCGTTTGAACCCATTCAAGTTGCTTTGGGTTTTTATCGCCGAGGCCTATGAACATGTCTATTTTGACGCCATTCTGAGAACATTGATTTTTAGGCCTTTTTTATCCCCATCAAGCTCCTGGATCCAAATCTGGATCACGCCTTCCCACTAAAAATATTTTCATCCCCAAAAGGTTTATTACATCAATTGACTACATCCTTACATCAATCGACTAATGAAAAATAGCCTAGACTTAAACTTAACTAGACTCAATAAGTGATTTCATAAATCAAATCACTTTTATTACATCAATGACAATGACACTGAATCAATTTACATATAGGGCATAAAATCTGCCCAGTTCCAGTCAGATGACCCACCTCTTGCCAACAGAGTGTTGTGGTCGTTCCTTTGCTTCTCTCTAGCATCCGCCTATTGTCCTCTTCCAGCGTCCTTCTGCTCCTCAGCAGCGTCCTTATGTTCCTTTGCAACATCTGTCTTCTGCTCGGGCCCTTCAGGCTTTGTTGAGAGTCGCAACTCTGGATGTAACCTCCAACAGCTATCCTCACAATGTCCACTCTTCTAACAATGTGAGAAAGTGTTTCTTATTCGAAGAAACTTGATGGAATCGTGCCCTGATTGAGTCGAATCCCCCTTGGATTTCTCTGACTCTTGCCCTAGCTTCACTGACTTTGCTCGCAGATTCTTTTTGACCTGCAATGTCGCGTCATTGCGTCTTGGCATACTTCTTGTCACCATGATTTTTCTTCCATATACTTTTTGTTTCTAGCAGTCTGCAACACAATGGTTATTGCCGCTACAAAATGTGCATGGAATCATTTTTCTGATGAGGTTCATGACTCTAGCATGCTCATCAGTAAAGGTGGGCGAAGGTGATTTATACCTTTCAACCTATTTACCTTTCTTTTGTGACTCATTGTTTGTGTCATTGTTGGCTCGAGCTGTCTGTTTTCCTTGCAGAGTCTGAAACCATTCTGGTGTCAATTCTAGATGTCGCTCCCAACAGTGGTCAGCATCATGTCCAAAATTTTCACAGTGTGTGCAATGAATCACTGGACTGTCATTCTCAGAAGATTCTCCTGCATATCCCAATCCTTCTCGGAGTGGACACTCACACACTTCAATTGGCCTTGCTCTGCCTTGGCCATATTTTCCAAGGCCTTGTCCCTTCCGGTATCCAAACTTCGATAGCATTCTCATACCAAATCCTTTGGTATGTTTCTCAAATGTTGCTATCTCTGGATGGTCAGACTCCACTTCATGATCAACTACAGGCGAGGTTGGAGTGTAATCAGTACTTTTTGCTGGCGAAGAGAATGTGCCAATGGCTTCTCCTACCGATTGCTCCTCAACTGGAGTAGCAGGAGTATATGAATCCTCCTCATCAGATTGCCTCCGGAATGGATGATTTCCATAATCCATGATAGGGCTTGGGCTTCTAGCTGAAGGACTTCCTCCAACCAGCATTGCTTCCATTGCCAACATCAACGTTTGCATTCTTTCCCTATCTTCCTCGAGAATCTGCACCAATCTTTGCAATTCAACATTCTCTTGTTGAATTGTTTGGTTTATCTCCTCGATATCCTGGAGTCTAGCTATCTTAAATATTTTTCTCATATTCATAGTTCCATCAAAAGTCAGCCTGCTCTGATACCACTTGATCCAGAAATCAAAGCTTAGCAATTACACACTATGACCTCAATTTATCAAGACCTTTTTCTGATGGTGCATGTGAATATGAAAATGAAAAAGACTTAAAGAATTAAGAGCAATAGCAGATAACACAAAGTAAGGAACCATCAACCAATTGTACACAAGAAGTTTATAATGGAGTTCGGCAATCTCGCCTATGTCTCCGGGCCTTTGTCTTTAGTGAGGGAGGCTTTCTCTATTCAATATTCAATGCTTTACAATCTGCATTAAAATTACATCATATAGGGCTCTGACTGACTAGTTGTATTCTACTCTATCTCAGAAACCTGATGCAACAGACGACACTAAAAAAGGAGCAGTATAACTCTCGGAAACTGCCTCCAAAGCTCAGCTACTCCGCACTTCTCAAGACTACTTGACCTTGGCAAGTTCTTCCTCGACTTGATTCAAGCTTCTTTGTTGATTCTTTCTTGTTTAAAACCTCACAATGGCTTGGTTTATATAGCCATGAGGTAGAGGGATCAAATCCTAACATCTAACTTCTTGTGGCACTCAATTTGGCCCAATATCCACCAAGATATGGCCAAATAACCAAAACTAGTTAATAAAAATCAATAAAAAATCATAAAGATAAGGTCAAAACCCACTTTATGCCAAATAATAGGGATAAGCCCCCAAAATGAACGTGCCCCACTATTTATGGTCATATGGTTATATTCAATAGGACCGCGCCCTATTCTTGCGTCTGGCCTTTAGTTCTAACCCCTGAGTCATATGGGGTTGCATAAATCTGTGGGCTATGGCTTATCCACTCCTCGTGCTCACATTAAATACACTTTAAATATTAAAAAGTGAATTATATAAAAAAATCACCATTGTGGCATATTGGTAATTTGACCACTGTGAATGCTTTACATTGGTGGAGAGGTCTCTCTTTCAATTCTCGTCCACTCCTAAACTTTTGCATACAACTAATCAGCCAACCCATGGGTGCCATGTGGCACCCCACCATTTGTTGTCCTCCGATGCCATGTGTCAACATGATATTGGTCCCTGTCACTGTCTAGTCAACAATTGGCCACATAAGTACACCTGCCACATGTCAGTCAGCGATTGGACCACCTCTCGTCCATCGTCCCTGTCTCTGTCTACCACGTGTCATCATCCGAGGCTGACACATCAGTTGTACAAGTGCCACATGTCACCCTTTCAGTGGTGACACATGTCACCTCCTGGTTGGTCCACGTCATCTGTATGGCCTTCCATCTGTGCCTCTGCCATGTCATCATGATGACATTAGCATGACCTCATGCTGACGTCAGCGTTGACCTTTGACTGTTGACTTTTTGACTTTTCAAACAGAACATGATATCAGGAGCATACGACGTCCATTTGAACCCGTTCAAGTTGCATTGGGTTCATATCGTCGAGGCCTACGCACATGTCTATTTTGATGCCATTCTGAGAACATTATTTTTAGGCCTATTTCAGCCCCATCAAGCTCCTGGATCCGAATCTGGATCAAGGGCACCGGAATTATTTTTTTGACACAATCCTACATTGTTGCATAAATGTTTTTTATTTAACCATATGACAGTGCGCTCTACTAATAGTGCACCAGTGCTTCCAGTGTTACATTGCGCACCATGTATTTTTAAAATAACGCTATTACGGTGCGTCATTATTTCCCAGTGCATCCTTATTTTTGCAGTGCACTGGATAATATTGTTCTTTATTTGAAATAACCCTGCTACGGTGCGCTAGTTTTGAGGGCACCGATGCACCTGTTGTCAAAAATGCACCAGTGTGTTATGTACTTATAAAAGCACCAGTGTAAAAACATTCGCCAAAACCTTCGGTCGCTCACCTCCACTAGTATCATCCGCTATAAACGGATTTTTGGGATATTTTTATAGGGGCGTCCAATAAAACCTCCGCTAGAGGGTCTTTTCCTTGTAGTGCAATATGGATTCTAGCATTGTTTGAACATCACATTAGTCGATGCCAATACAAATTCTAGCATTGTGGAGTGGTGTCATAAAATCATGGAGCATCATCATAGTTTCATGTAGCCCAATGGAAGAATGCACACACGAGCGGTAGAAGGCATGGTATGTTCTAGTAGAGAGACGAGAATTAGTGTGGGTGTTGGCATACCTATTAATCGAGATATAAGCAGCGGATCGAGGGTGCACATAAGAGGGAGGATGTGACTCTAGTGTTTGGGGATGGAGGGGAATTGTGCACTTGGTTGTCATGGGTTATGACCACCAGGGAATAAAACATTGGTTTGTTAGAGGGGCATGCAAGTGACTTTGTTTTACAATTGTTTCCATTCAATCATATAGTGTCAAAATGAGGTAAATTAAGTACCATAGGAAAGGTAACAATGAGTACTTTGAATAATTCCAATTAGAAATCTAATTTGAAGTTTTCAACAACTAATTTGGATACCTACAAACTCTACTAGGGAAGTTTCACATACCACACCCTTGAAACTGGTTTAGAGACTTGTGATAGCTCTAAGTGAGTCATCTGATATTAGAATGGAAGAAACGATACGTCGTTGGAAGGTTCATAATGTTGGGTATATTATAGAAGCTCTAATTTTCTATTCCAATACCCATCAAGTAGTGATTTTTGAACTATGAACCTCTGCCACCAAGTTACTGCCCTAAAACTAGCATTGATATTGTGAAAGTTCACTCTCAACAACCGAGGCTCAAAACTAGGAATATGATATACCATTGGAAAGGAATTAGACAACCCTAGATTTTCACTACGTTAAAATTTATCTTTGAATCTTATTCATAGAATGATGTGATCAATGAATTCATAGCTATGGAATATGGTCCCCAAGGAGACACTCAACTTGCACCCTTCATAGACTGGACATATTAATGTAGCTACCACCATGGATCAAAACATTGGTTTGCTAGTGGGGCCTACAAGTGACTTTATTTTACAAATGTTTACAGTCAGTCATATAGTGTCAAAATGAGGCAAATGAAGTATCCTAGGAAAGATAACAACGAGTACTTTGATGGAGTCCAATTATAAATCTAATTTAGAGTTGTCAACAACTAATTTAGCTACCTACAAACTCTATTAGGGAAGCTACCCATACCACACCCTTGAAATTGGTTTAGAGACTTCTGATAGCTCTAACTGAGTCACATGATAACGGAATGGAGAAAATGATATGTCGTTGGAAGGTTCATAATATGGGGAATATCTTGGAAACTCTAATTTTCTATTCTAATACCCATCAAGTAGTACTTTTTGAACTATGATCATTTGCCACCAAGCTACTGCCCTAAAACTAGCATTGATATTGTGAAAGTTCATTTGAACAATAAAGGCTCAAAACTAGGAACATGATATACCATTGGAAAGGACTCGGACAACCCTACATTTTCACTAGGTTATAATTTCTCTTTGAATATTATTCACAGAAGAATATGATCAACGAATTCACAACTATGGAAAATATCCCCCAAGGAGACATTCAACTTGCACCCTTCATAGACTGGGCATGCGAACTCATAATTGGGAAAATAAGGGCTTAATGGAAAGGTTTTTTTTATCACTATAGGGAATAGCCAATGGATTTTATAAAAGAATCAACAAAAATCATATTTGGTACAATACCCAGCTCAAGCGGAGCTTTCCTAGTGACAAGTGAAAGGGGTCAATAAAGAGAATTTGAAATAGGGAAACTGGTTTTGTGCTAGGACAAGGCTCATGAGAGTCCCTCCATACATTAAAAAAAAAAAAAAAAAAATCTCATTATGGTTTGGGATCCACACCATAAACGAGAAATTAAGTCCTAACACTTTCAAGTTGGAACAAATGGATGGAATGTATTTAAAGTTACATGTCAATAGTTGTAATCTCCTCAAGCACTTATTCAATTGTAGTTTGGGCATATTTTTTGACCTTGTGTATATTGTGTATTGCTAGAGCAATCCTTTCCCAGTTTCCTTTGAGTTTATCTTGTGCATTTCCCTTTTGATTTTGAATCATGAATCTTATCAAGTTCTAGCCTAATATGTTTCTTATCATGTATCACCATTTTATCTTAACTACATGGCCCAATGGAATAACTAGAGCAATTTGAGATCTTCAAAACCTAGTGGGGGCACCAATCCTATAGTTGGAACTACCTATTAACCACTTTTTTTATAAACATTATTTTTGCTAATCTTCCTTGCGATTTCTTCCATTGTTTTTGCTAATCTTCCTTGGGATTTCTCCCATTGTTTTTGCTAATATTACTTGGGACATATTTATGTCTGCATGGGATTTTTTTTAATTAAAGATTCCTTTAAGCTCTATTATTAGCAATGTGCACATGATTTAATACAAAAAATGGTGAGCTTCTAACATAACCTTCAGTAGCAAGTCCAAAACTCAAAAATTAGTGTTGGATTATGTCAAATCATAGAGTCACAATCTCAATCATAGAAACATAAAACAATGGGTATGCTCTCGAGCAATAAACAGAAGTCTACAACCTAGCCAGTTGCAGGAGGAGGTTGGTCATGGTATTTCAGATCCTTACCCCATATAGTCAATGGAGGATCTACATCAATTAGTACCACAACATCCCACCCATTAGTAGGTGACACATATGTTTTGGGCCCCTCTAAAATAGCAAGTGACACTGTAGGGAACTATTTGTCAACATGTGGGGGGGGCATGAATCAACCTATGTTTATTCTCCCACCACTCACAAACATGTTTTCCTACCCAATTGTGGGGCCTACTATAGTTTTTCCTTAATGGAGCTAGGTTAAGAGGGTGACTCAGGCAAGCTCAACGTGCCAAACAAACCAAAGGGATCAAGAAGCACTCTACTCTCAGTACATGGGGCCCCATGACAATACTCAAGGACTTATTAAAAATGCAACATCTCAAGTCATACCTTTTAAGTATACACATCGATCTACATTGACAAGCTAGAAAATATCTTCTTGGGAATTTTGAACTCAAAGGTTTTTGAAGCTTTATTTTCTTTTCATTTTCCTTTTATTTTTATAGTACCATCGCCCCCCTAGTCTATAGAAGGATGCTTTGTTGTCTTATTCTTTATCATATTCATCTTTTAGAGCTATCCTCTTTCCTTTAGATTTTTTAATATTGTATACATATGCAAATGTCCACCCCATAGCATGGAACATACAATATTTATTCTTTAACTTTAATTTATAAAACTAGCCATCATTATTAAGTAGAGATTCTATGTTGAGTTTCATGTGGTTTATACTGTAATATCTTGTGCAAATTATTTTGAATTTTTTTTTAGTTTGTTGGTTGAGACACTTTGTCAAACAATTTGAGTGCATACAATTTTACTAATTGCATGGTAATGAAAGATTGTTTTTCTAATAATGTAGAACCATACACAACATATATACACCCCAAAACTTATTGCAATGGTATTATATGACAACAATATACTTTTTCTTCAATAATAGAAATATTAGAACAGCAAACAATGAGGTAAAATCTGACATGTTGATTAATAATGAGAGTTTCATTTATATTATTTTGATGTACAACAATCAAGGGAAATGAAATATGCAGCGAGCAATTGGATAATAAGACAACAATCCTTTGATAAAATACTTGTCCCGGCCTGCAGATATTTATACCCATAGAAAGTGGTTCAATTTCTAACAGTTGACTCAGCCACACATAAAGATACAACCCAACAATTGTATAGTTCACTCAACAGAAGGTAACTCGGTGCAACTACAATGTATATCAGTCTCAACACTGTAAAATCGCTCCAGACGGTAAAGAACACGACCCAGAACACATACAATACTCAGCTCAACATAAAAAGAACATTCTTCGTCACTAAAAATATGCCCATCCTATATACAAACTCAACTTCTCATCAAATACTTCACCTAGCACAAGGGATGCGACCCCTAGATGAGAAATCTTGGTCATCCAACAAGGAAACACACCCATATTTGAAGGGATTTGCTACAACACTCTTAAATCAGCCCCTACAATCCTATAGTACTCATCTCACCCAGCAGAGGAAATGGCTTTCCCATAATAGTAAAATCGGCCTCTTTTGATAGAGAACTTTGCCTAAACCTAAGATAAATTGCCCAGCCAAGGAAAACACCACACAAACTCGCCACAACAAGCCAAGAATCAACCTCCAATACAGAAAATTTCCCTTAACAAGTAGACTCGGTGTCCTCAAGTAAAAACCGATATCTACACATAAAAGCTAGTTGCCAAATGACGAGATACTTAACCATACTGAAGCACAATGAAGAAATTTGGATGATCTCCTCCCTTCGACTAGCTAGGGTGGATGGTCTCACCACCTATGCCAATCTTCCAAACTCTTTAGGGTTTTCGTCCCAAGAGCCAAAGCCACAAGAACTCTCTCAATCTCGTTTTAGAAAAACACAATATGCATAATGAGAGAAAGGGCGCCCTCATTCTCCTTTTGTCTCTTTGTTGACCCTTTTTACCCTTTTAATAAAGTAAAGTGACTTTATAAACTTTAAGTCACTTAAAACACCCTTTTTTATAACTCTTTTTAATGCTGAAAAGTGATTAATTGGATTTTAAGACATTCTCGAATGTCAAAAGTCACTTTCTCATCATCCCAACCTTTAGATCTTCTTGTCTCAATTCCAACAATCTATTACACAAAGGTATTCCCTCAGATAATATAATCTAAATAATACCATTAGTGTATTTAATTAAGGTATGCTCAATAATAACCCAAAATTATGGAAATCACCGAAAGGCCACGGAACCAAGAGCGGATTATGCAGAAATGATCCTAATGATGAAAGATGGTGAATGAACTATCTTGGGCCCCATATAAATCCTCCAAATTTCTTAAGCTCACTATTAACCTCATTTTACTCCTTTGACTAGGATGACATAAAATCACAAGGTTGCCTCTGAATCCAAAGCAGGGGAATCCAAAAATGGGGACATTATAGTCCTCCCTTCCCAAAGATTGCTTTTCCTCGAGCAATGCCATCATAATCTGAAACTCCATCAACTGACCAAAACTGAAACTAAAAATGATACCAAGGTCCCAAACCACCCTGGAAGATGTGAAGCATCCTTCGCTCAATGCATGATCCGAAAAGGTGCATACATAATAGGCCTCCTAAATACCACCACTAAGTAGAGCAACTCAATACTTCAATAACTCAATCAACCCCTCAAAGAATTGTTATGCTAAGGAACCAATCTCATCAAAGCAAGAACTGACTCTCATCTTTGTGTCAACTACTCAACTATCTAGTATTGAAATCCCAGGGTCCCATGCTAACCTCGGAAAGGGACCACCATGTTGACGGTATGCCACTCTAATCATAATCGTCCTACCGTCATGCCCAATTTGCATCCTCCTCTCCTGTAAATCCACATCGACATATCGGTAAGGGTTGAACCTACCACCATGAATAGTAGTCTACATAGCCATCCAAGTGAAGTCATAACTTACAAATCCATTGCCAAACTCGATCTCGAATATTGGAAGAGGAATTATGTTACGATCACTAGTAATGAATCTGGGTTGTTCATGGACTCTGAATATCTCTCCACTAGATAGATTTGTCATCTTGGCTGCCCTATACTCAGAAGAAAACATTGGGAAGTGCGTGAATTGGTCAATCGCTACATACATACTATATGCCCATTGTACTCTCGGTATACCTATGATGCAATCTATCAATATGCTCTCCCACTCTTGCCCATACATGGTCAAGGAATAAATCAATCTTGTGGGATGAGTGTGCTTCAACCTGCTTTACTTCCAAGTTGTACACTCCCCCATATCTCCCCTTACATCATCCACAAAGCCCCTCCTCTCCTGGGTTTGTCTGGATGATGTGAAACACTCTCTGATCATAGCACTGATATGCAAGGTGCTAATAAAAGAGTTCCCCTAACCACCTCTGATAGGCCATGCAATCATAAGCTACACAAACTTGTTCAACTCATCATAAGGCCACTCTTCCAAGCACCTAGTCTTAAGCATCTCAAGAGTAAATTCCACCATACTAAATCACAATGAAGTAATTTGGATGATCTCCTCCCTTCGACCAGCTAGGGTGGATGGTCTCACCACCGATGCCAATCTTCCAAACTCTTTAGGGTTTTCGATGCCAATCTACCGAAACGCCACGAAACCAAGAGCGGACTATGTGGAAATGATCATGATGATGAAAGATGGTGAATGAACTAGCATGGGCTCCACATAACTCCTCCAAATTTCTTGAGCTCACTATTAACCTCATTTTGCTCCTTTGGCTAGGATGACATAAAATCACAAGGTTGCATCTAACTGCGGAGCAGGGGAATCCAAAAATGGGGACATTACATTCCTCCCTTCCCAAAGATTGCTTTTCCTTGAGCAATTCCATCATAATCTGACACTCCATCTATTGACCAAGATTGAAACTAAAAATGATACCAGGGTCCCAAACCACCCTGGAATTTGTGAAGCATCCTCTACTCAATGCGTGATCCAGCAAGGTGCAAACATAAGAGGCCTCCTTAATATTGTCGCTAAGTAGAGCAACTCGATAAGTCCCTCAAATAACTGCTTTGCTATGGAACCAATATCATGAAAGAAATAATTGACTCTCATATCTATGTCAACTACTCAACTGTCTAGTACTGAAATCTCAGGGTCCCATGCTAACCTCAGAAAGGAAGCACCATGCTGAAGCTACGCCACTTTGATCATAATTGTTCAACCGTCATGCCCAATATTCATCCTCCTCTCCTATAACTCCACGTCGTCATATCGGTAAGGGTTGAACCTACCACCATGAATAGTAGTCTGCATAGGCATCCAAGTGAAGTCACGACTTGCAAATCCATTTCTAGACTCGAATATCGAAAGAAGAAGTTTGTCACAATCATCGGTAGTGACTATGGCTTCTCATGGACTCTAAACATATCTCCACTAGATATCTCTATCACTTGGGCTTCCCTATACTCCGAAGAAAACATTGGGAAGTGTGTGAACTGGTCAATCGTTGGATACATATTATTTTCCCACTATACTCTCGATATACCTGTGATGCAATCTGTCAATATGCTCTCCCACTCTTTCCCAGACATGGTCAAGGACTGCATCCATCCTATGGGATGAGTGTGCTCCAACCTACTCTACTGCCAAGTTGTACACTCCCCCATATCTCCCCCTACATCGTCCTCGAAGCCCCTCCTCTCTCGGGCCTACCTGGATGATGTGAAACACTCTCTACTAATACAAATGATATGAAAGGTTCTAACGGAAGAGTTCCCCTAACCGCCTCTAATAGGCCATGCAATCATAAGCTACACAAACTTGTTCAACTCATCAAAAGGCCACTCCTCCAAGCATCCAGTCCTAAGCATCTCAAGAGTAAACTCCATCGTACTAAAGCACAATGAAGAAATCATGTGGGATGAGTATGCTCCAACTTTCTCTATTTCCAAGACATACACTCCCCCATATCTCCCCCCGCATCGTCTGTGAAGCCCCTCCTCTCTCGGGCCTACCTAGATGATGTGAAACACTCTCTGCTCATAGCACTAATATGCAAGGTGCTAACACAAGATTTCCCATAACCACCTTTGATAGGACATGCAATCATAAGCTACACAAAATTGATAACCTCATCAGAAGGCCACTCCTCCAAGCACCCAATCCTAAGCATCTCAAGAGTAAACTCTAGAAAGTGAAAATTGTCCATCTCATCTACATTGGCTACCGAGTTGTTGAACACTGCAGTCCCCAAATCCCAAACTAATCTCCGAGGGGAACCATCATGTTGTCGTTGCATCCCTCTGATCACGGCCATAATCTCACTTGTTTCATCCTCTTGTGTCCTGTTGTATATAAGGAGGGCATCAAATAACAACAATAGATGCCTCTACCATTGTCTGCAAGACTAGAAAATGACTAGTGTGTTGGTCAACTCCAAGGGTATGACCAAGAGATCGTAATGAAGTTTGGAGCCAGACTTGTGCGTATTTTTCTCCCTGACCCTCGCTTGATGATATCCCATATGAAGGTCTATCATCAAGGGATATGGTACTCCTTGATGCTCACCCATCCACTCATTGATCATGGGAAACCTCAACTCAATGGTGTGCTTGAAAACTCCATTGGGAGGTATCCCTGGCAGAAACACTCCACAACACCATTGTGCACTCTCGCATGCCAATGAATACCCATACACACCGTTGTAAGTCACTAAATCATCATGTACCATCCTATATCATGTAGGTGTTATTGTATCCATCACTCTACTGATGTCACCTGAACATATTCCCCATAGCATGCCAATGTCTGTCATATACATGTCCACCCAATCCATGGATGCATATACTCCATTGCGGGCAAGTCCACAAGGAATGTGCTCAACTATATCCTCTGTAGCTAAGCCATGAGCCTTTAGTGTGATCTACGAAATAAATGACTCATGATCCCCACAATGAAAAACAAGAGCATAGTCAAAACCCTTTGCATCATACCTCTTCTCAAGCACCTGCAAATCTAAATGCTCCTAATGCAAGATCATCACAAGAGGCTCCTCCCTCAAATCATGGGGGCCACTCACACCCTCATGTGTCACTACTGCTAAAGATGATGGAGTCTTTGATGTAAGTGATTAAGAGCGTGCCAAACTCAATTGTTGGTGAAGCTCCTCAACCTCCCTTTCCTTGTCTTCGACAAACTTGAGAGAAAAGTCCCTATCCATGAACAATTGTAAGCAATATGATTTCATTTGCTCTATTGCTTCTTTGATTATGTGCAATTGCGCACTAGTGACTCCATTGCAACTCCTTTTCGTCTCTCCTCTATCTGGGTTTTCCAAATGAGAGATTCAATGAATCTATAAGCACCATTTTCCTTAGTCAACACTTGTACAAATTGCTCCTTTGTGACCAATAATTGATCCTCTAAACCACACAATGCTAAGGGAATTTGTTCAATTTCATCCAAGTGGAATGGGTTGTCACAAAATAGATTCTCTGATTTGTTTTCATCTATAAGAATACTATCTCCATCAAAAATAACTGACTCGCTAGATGATGCCATCCAATCTTTACTTACCATGCATTGACCTGTCAAATGATGGGACACATGTGTGTTATCACCACCAAAATCATCCTCTCCTTTGTCATCCTCCATGCATGGCTCCTGAGAAGATGGATCCCTATCCCATGACAATTTTTCAAATACCCAGTCTTTGTCATATTTAGGTACAATCATACTTGCATCGTCATAAGTAGCATAGATAGGATAAGGTGTTGAATCCTTGTCATAATTAGGTTCTTTCACACCCTCATCATCATGAGCATAACTACTAAAGTATGATGTTGAATCCTCAACATCAGTTGATTGGGACACTTCCCCATATGCACCATCAACTTGTCCATCATATGCGCTAGTGTTATGGGACTCATAGGACAACGCTAAAGATGTACCAGATGTTTTTGTGTCGTAATCGTCAATTTTAGAAGCATCGTGATCTTCAGAAGTTAGGACCTTTTCCCTTGGCACCTTTACCTTCTTATCCACTGATACTTGGGGTTCATACCACTCAGGATGTTTGATGGTGCAAAAATCCTTAAATGGCATGGTTGTGTGAAATGCCTCACTAAGTGCCATGTATTCCCTTAAACAATTTGTAAACTCTTCATCCTATCCTTTGTATCCTATTTTTTTCCTCCTTGAACCACTAGCTCTATTATTCCCTGCATTGTTTTGATGGCTTTCCATAGCTTTCATCAACTATTGTCACCCCTGAGTAAGAGTAATACGAATATTCCTCACATTGTCTTCTACTTCTGTAAGTGATTTATTTCCTATCTCCTTGCTTCATGAAACCACAAACCCCCTCAAGCTAGAAGGATTAAGGCTCTGATACCACTCTAATGTCTCGTGCAAATTCTTTTGAATTTTTTTTTAGTTTTTTGGTTGAGACACTTTGTCAAATAGTTTGAGTGCATACAATTTATATTAGCTGCATGGTAATGCTGGATTATTTTTCTAATAATGTAGAACCATACACAAGATATATACACCCTAAAACTTATTGCAATAGTACTATATGACAACAATACACTTTTCTTTGATAACAGAAATATTAAAACAAGAAACAATGAGGTAAACTCTGACTTGTTAATTAATAAGGAGAGTTTCCTTTATATTATTCTGATGTACAAAAGTCAAGGGAAATGATACAGGATTGTATCCACGGGCTATATGCAACAAGCAATTGGATAATAAGACAACAATCCTCTTATAAAATACGTGTCCCGGCCTGTAGATGTTTATACCCACAAAAAGTGGTTCAACTTCTAACAATTGACTCAACCACACATAAAGATATGACCCAACAATTGTATATTTCAGTTGACAGAAGGTAACTCGATGCAACTACAATGTATATCAGTCCCAACACTGTAAACTCTCTCCAGGTGGTAAAGAACACGACCCTGAACCCACAGAATACTCAACTCAATATAAAAGGAACATTGTTAGTCACTAGAAATATGCCCAGCTTGTATACAAACTTGGCCTCTGATCAAATACTTCACCCAACACAAGGGATGTGACCCCTAGATGAGAAATATCAATCATCCAACAAGGGAACATGCCCAAATTTGAAGGGAGCTACTACAACACTCTTAAATCAGGCCCAACAAGAAATGGTTTTGGCCTCCAACAAGGTAAATTGACCCCTACAATACTCGGCTCGTCCAACAAAAGAAATGACATGCCCACAATGGTAAACTCAAACTCTTTTGACAGAGAACTTTGCCCAAACCAGAGACAACTCACCCAGCCAAGGAAAACACCACAAACAACACACAAACTCGCCACAACAAGCCAAGAATCGACCTCCAATACAGAAAATCACCCTCAACAAGTAGACTCAGTCTCTTCAAACAAAAATCAATCTCTACACATGAAAAACCAGGTGCCAAATGACGAGATACTTAACCATATTGAATCACAATGAATAAATATAGATGATCTCCTCCCTTCAACCAACTAGGGTGGATGGTCTCACCATTGAAACCAATCTTCCAAACTCTTTAGGGTTTTCATCCCAAGAGCCAAAGCCACAAGAGCTCTCTCAATCTCGTTTTAGAAAAATACAATATGCATAATCAGAGAAAGGGCGCCCTCATTCTCCTTTTATCTCTTCGTTGACCCTTTTTACCCTTTTAATAAAGTAAAGTGACTTTATAAACTTTAAGTCACTTAAAACACCCCTTTTTATAACTCTTTTTAATGTCAAAAAGTGAATAATTGGCTTTTAAGACATTTCCAAACATCAGAAGTCCCTTTCTTATCATCCCAACCTTTAGATCTTCTTGTCCCAATTCCAACGAGCTATTACATGAAGGTATCCCCTCAGACAATATAATCTGAATAATACCTTTAGTGTATTTAATTAAGGTATGCTCAATAATAACCCAAAATTACGAAAATCGTCGGAACCCCACGGAACCAAGAGCAGACTATGCGTAAATTATCATGATGATGAAATATGGAAAATGAACTAGCATGGGCCCCATATAACTCCTCCAAATTGCACAAGCTCAATATTAACCTCATTTTACTCCTTTGGCCGGGCTGACATAAACTCACAAGGTCGCCTCTGACTGCAAAGCAGGGGAATCCAAAAATGGGTACATTACATATACAATCCAAAATATGAATGTTTTGATATGTCAAAAGGAGAAATTGACACCCTTTGAAGTCGTTTTGGAAGACACATTTGACATCAAGAGGAGGTGACATGTGGTGAGAGACTACATATTGATTTGCAAGTGACAAGCAATTTATGTGTTTAAAGGGTTGATAATCGGCTACCAAATACCTAATCTTCATAAGTCTTCTATTCCTTTGAATAATTTCCCTAGGAAATCTTATATTTATCCTAAGATAATGTTATGAATATCCCCCATGGGGCCTAAAGGTAATGTATCATAAGGTTCATAAAATTATAAGTTCTTTCTCAAGGAAATCCTTGAGATTTACTAGGTGCATTAGTACAAATCTTCCATGAGAAGCCCAACCACATTTCACCATCATGAGTCAAGGATGCAAGATTTTTTCTCCACGGGAACTATATAACCTTCCCAGATATAGATCATGAAGTCTCCATGAAAATGTTGATGGACTTGCATGCTCGTGACTTAGTATCCACTAGGACCTACCCTCTAGGGAAAGCATGGAACTTCCCCAATTCAATCTTGGGAGTTTCTCAAGGTGATCTCGATGACCTTTATCTTTATTATGTGTTAGTCATTTGGAAGAAGAAAAATTTGTTAGGTTTTTCCCAATTAATAATTGGGTATCACTAGGGGAAAGGCTTTCCCAATGAAAAGATGACATCTCAAAATTAGGAGTGGCATGTGTTGCAATCACTTTTGACTACAATTCTAAACAAAAATTATTGAAAATATTTTTCTTAGGAACTATATGATTCAATTTTTAAAGTTTTCTCAATGCAGGTGACTCTTTCGATGTGGTGGCTTAAATCACAAGAAATGCCCAAAGCAAGTGGATTTTAATGTTTCTACATGTGTTCGCTTTGCATGAACCTCAATGTTGCAATGGACTTTTCCACAAAAGATTCTATTTCACTAAGAGAACCACCAAGAAGACTGAGATTGCTCTTGTGATTATATTATCTATATCATTAAGGAGTTCAAATATCAGCTATCAATTCACCTATCATGGAAAATCCTAGAGAGATTAATGGTTTGGACATATCATAGTAAATAAGATCTCTAAGTATCAATGGATACAATATTATGTAGCATAGAGTCGAGAACTCGGTGACAAGGGAATCAATATTTTCAAAAGTTGTTTGCATACCAAAGGAAATATATGTGAGAGAGATTGTGAAATGGTTTATCAAACATTATTGGAAGGAGCAACACCTCGTCTCCATGAAACAACCTAGTAAGAAACCATATTTCCTCAATGTTTCTCCTTTCAACTCAATGTTGTGTATCCTATTAGAGGGAGACTCAATGACCCAATAGAGGGAGAGGATTTCCTTAAAGAGCATAAAGGTGGTAGGAGAATTTTCACCATCAACTCAGGGACTTTGAAAAAACTTAGCATTTCCATGCTACCACCTATCTATGGCCACTTTATGCTTTTGGAATGATTGTGCTAGTTTTCCTAAAAATAGGCAAGGCATTCACAAAGATCACCCATTCTTCTTTGAGGAAGGAAAATGAATATAATAACTTTTACAAAATCCGAGACAATTTTAGATTGGTTTTCATAACCTACATTTCAATGCATACCCATGTTCATTTCACCAAGAAGGAGAAGGAAATTGAGTTTCTTAATGGAAAATATAACTATTGTGTTTATGAACATCATTGTTGGATTCAAGTAGATGGCTCTATAGTGCATCCATGCCTCCTGGCATCCTTTGTCTTGGATAGGTTCTTCCTCATTGAATTTTCCAAACAATTGGTTCTTAATTATCAAGAGGCAATGCACAAAAAATCCAAGCACTTCATTAATATTCCTTTCATATTTGGAAGACAATTATGCTTTAACATAGGACATTTTTTCAAGTAGATTGGGAATCTGGATAATTACCATCTAATTACTATTTAAATATTTTTCATTATGATCCAAGGTACATATTTTGGCATTATGCATATATGGATGTGGCATCCATTAGGCCACTGAAACCCACAAGGTTGAAGAAAGAATAAGAAATATTGATGACGAGGAAGCAACAAGGAGGAGAAGAGACAAGTTGTTTACCCCCCCCCCCCCCCTTGGAATATGATGATAGTTCTAATGATTAAGGTGATGAATGAGAAGATGAATAATATGATAGAAGACAACACTCTAATGTAGAGCAAGGAGATCATATAAATGCACGGGAAATTCCCCACACTGGACTCACTTCTATGATCGGTGAATATATGGCTACCAACCCTACATCTATGTTTGATGCAAAAGAAAAGGACATGTAGGCTACATATTCAAAATTTCTTGTGAAGGAAAAGGAGAAATGAAGGATGTTAAGCCCCCACCTTCCCACAAGTGAGATAGTGAAAGTTCGAGCAAAATGAGTAACATGCAGGTTGAGTTTGCACCCTCTCCTTTGTTGTTAATGATATAAGGATTGGGCAGTGAAGGAAACTTTGGGGATGGACCTAGGCAGAATAGAAGAGGGAGGCAAAATGCCTTCAATTATGAAAAATAAGCCAGAAAAGAATAAGTCCAACACTATCGATTGTGCTATCACAAGTATTCCCTGCCCTCCTATTGTGAATATTAATCAATTGCAAGTGAAATCACAAGGAACTGGAACTTGCAAGACAGGATATACTAAAACTCTTAATGATGATCCTGAAGACTGGATTATCAAGAAGCTAAGGGTTGAAGCCTTTCAAAGATTTATGAAGCCTCTGGAAAATTTTGAGGTTAGTACAAATAACATTCATGATATAACTCATTATCAAGCCTCTAAGGGCATTGTTATTAAATTAGCTAAGGTGAAACAATGAGAGGGAAAGGGAAAATTGCCCATTAGAAGCCATTAAGACTTAATAGATCAATTTAAGTACAAAAGACATGAATGTTATTATTTTCATAGACTTGGCAATAACTTCTAATTTTCTACTAATGACAATATTAATGGTTGGAAGCTCATGTTGAGGCTTTGAAGACAAGAATTTACATGCTAATGGAGGAGTAGGAGAGTTAACTGTTAAAAACAAAATCCGTCAGTTGGGACAGATCCTACCTATCCAATTGTCAAGCCAATTATGCACCTCTTTCATAGCTTAGCATAAGGCAGAGCCTACTCACACCTTGGATGGTCATGTCCCTATTTTCAAAGAAATGAAAGAGGAAGAAGGAGAGGTGAGGGACTTGCATGCAAGCCCTCTTAGGACCAACCAACGAGGTATTGTCCTCCCTCAACTACCTGGAAGGATAAAAAGAAAGAAATTTGGTGCAAATGTACAAGGTAAGGGGATTATGAGCTTGTTTATTTTTATACCAACAAACTCAAAATAGAAAACAACCAACTGTTACCACTCTTAGACACCCATAAAATAGGTTTAAACAAATTTTTGGGGTTAATCAGGATCTAGGTCAATTAGTCTGGTAAAATGCTCAAGCAAGGATGGGTGAAAAGGGGTAAAATGTGCCTATAAAACCTACAACCTATTGTTTTTAATATAGCTATAAATTATAGACAGTCGGGAGAAAAGGCAAACAACAAGCTATTTGCACTTAACTAAGTCCAAAAAACAAGCCTAAAGTAACTTAAAAAGCAATCTAGGAAAAGTTGAAGTGAGTTCGATGAAAGGACTTGGTTTTATGATTCAAATTAGACTATTAATAGGCTTCTACAACCATAATAAAATGAATGTTTAGGCTTATAACAAACTCGGAAAATTAAATATTTCGATCCCCTGTGATTTCCTATGATTTCCAGGGCAAATTGGAGGCTTGTAAATAAATTTTGGATGTTGTTATTTCTATGACAACATTGTATTTTCTTGTGGGAGTGGTCATTTACTCATGTCAAATGCAAATATCAAGTCCTGACAACATGGGAATTACTTGAGGCGGGGGAGTTACTAATTTGATAAGAACTGTGACCTAAAAACAAGAACTCTATCCCTAAAAACCCATATTTTTGTGTCAAAAACCTCAAAATTAACCCCCAAATCAAAAAGTGGTGCTACTAGGAGCACCTATTTTTTCAAAGTTAAAATTGCAAGCTTTTGCAACCATGGAATTAAAAACATGTAATGTTGCTAAAAAAAATACTTTAAAAGAAACCCTAAATAAAAAAAGTGGTGCTACCAATAGCATCATGTTTTTTCAGGGTTAAAATTACAACTTATTTAAAGCCATAGCCTTAACAACTAGTGTTATTGCAACCAAAACCTCAAAATTGACGCCCAAATTGCAAAGTAATACTACTAGTGGCGCCCTTTCTTTTAGAATTAAAATTACAAGTTGTTTAAAACCATGGACTTAATGATTAGCATTGTTGCAACCAAAACCTTAAAATCATCCCCCAGATCAAAAAGTGGTACTAGTAGTGGCATCATTTTTTTATGTTAAAATTACAGCCTTAAAATCAACCACTAAAAGTAAAAGTGGTATTTTATAAAAATAATTGTTCACCCATGTATGGAAAAAGAGTGATGATGGTGATGATGATTATCTTCCATTAAGACCAATTTTGGTCTATCGAACCTTATGAGAAAAATTATCAGGAACTAATTGGTTTGCTTTATCATTTTATTTCTATGATTCAAAAGATCAAATAGAAGCTTTCCAAAATCACCTTGGTCGAGATGAGTTAACAAGTTATGTGTAGTGATATAGATATTTTGGAATTGAGATCTAATGTGGGATATGTAGGAAAAACTAAGAAAAACTCATTTTCATTCTCCACAATCTTAATGTTGCAAACATGACATATTATTTCATCCATAAATATTTGTGTTGTAAAGGATTTTATTCCTAATAATTATAAAAACTAACATAAGTAAATGTATAGTAATTCTACTGTAATGTAATCAATAATAATCATAAAAACTAACATAAATAAATTCATGGTAATTCTGAAATCAAAATAGAATCGAGAGATGTACGTCAAACATTTCTAAAGTCAAAATACAATATAGAAATGTACCTCAAACATGGATGTAATTAATAATATTTCATAATTCTAAAATCAAAAGTTAACATGTCATTTCACTTAAATCACTAGACTGTCCCACGGGATGGCTTTTCTTCGAAGAATCTATAAAAGGAGTGATAGTCAAAGAAGATAAATATTTTATATTATGAAGATAGAAGAACTTAAAGACTTAATAGTTCATAAAGGGAAACAATTTTTTGTTAATGTAATGTTCCTCCTATATGTTTTTAAGCAAGCACTAAATGTTATATTAGAATGTTGAACAATGGATCATGTTTAGAGTAGATAGACGTTTTTTGACAAACTGTTAAGGGAACGATAGTTTCTTGATCCATATGTATATGTAAGTTTCACTTGATTCCTAATTGAATATCAATGGAACAATTTTTTCCTGCTTGAAAAAAAAAAAAACAATAACATAAAAACTAAAATAAATTCATGATCATTCTAATATTAAAATATCGAGATGTACCTAAAACATGAATCTAATTAATAATAACTTACAAATTCAAGTCATGGAGTGAATAACTAACATAATTGATCTAGTAATTCAGATCATTAAATGAATATTAACACTAGGTTAACTCCATAAAACTTATTATGGATAAGGTATTGACCATAGTGAGGAGATTTTCACTGCAGAAAATGTAAATCCCATTAAACATATTGTCAATAAACATAAACATGATAAGAAAAAACCACTTCTCCCCTTGGTGTAGAGCAGTCAATGAGAGAGTGTGTTCTTAAGGCACTCCGTAAGTGAAGTCATCGATTTGAAACCTCAGGGACACCTCAAATCCAGAAATGTTAAGGGTTGGTATTGTCCATGTTGGGTGCAATCCCCAGGTGATTTTGACGGCTTAGATGCCCCTGGGTCGTGGCATCTCAGTCACAGGCCAATCCCACAAATCAGGAATATTTAGCTAACAAAAAAAAGATAAGAAAAAACTACTTAATTAAGTCTTGACCATGGCGGGGAGATCTTCACCATGAAAAATGTAAATCTCATTAAAAATATGGTCGATAAATAGGATAATACAAAACTTATTATTATGGATCAAGTCTTGACAGTGGTTGGGAGATCTACACCATGTAAAATGTGAATTTCATTAAACATTTTGTAAAAAAACGATAAGAAAAAACTCAAGATGTAGTAAGAAGGGTCCATTAATTTCATTTTAAGAAGTAGTTCTCGTGAAAATAAAACAAAGATGCACATAACGCTACAGGTCCACTCTAAACCTAGCTTCTTAGGTGCACTTCAAACTTGCACTCTAAACTAGGGTACTAGATTTGAATTATTATTTAAACAATTATGGATGCCTATCAAAAATAGAGAAGAAGGGAGAGCTTGCTTGTTGCTATAGAATCATGAAAATTTTGCCTTCAACGCTACATGTTCACTCTAAACCTAGCTTCTTAGGTGCACTTTAAACTTGCACTCTAAACTAAGGTACTAGATTTGAATTATTATTCAAACAATTATGAGTGCCTATCAAAAATAGAGGAGAAGGGAGAGTTTGCTTGCTGCTATAGAATCATGGAAAATTTGCCTTCAATGCTCTAACCAAGTCATATTAGTAGCAAAGAGATTAATTCTCACTTCATGTGAAAATATTTTCATTATCCTCTAATATATATGTATATATCTAGTTTGGTTCAATGGTCTATGTTATTATGGATTATTACAGGTTATTGGAATGGAACAATAATGCATGGATTAATCTAATAAAGGTAATTAATTTATTAATTAGTCTTATTGGTATACATTTACAAGGCATTGGGAGATGTGTATCTTCTATTTAAAAGTGACACGGAGAGAGGGAAATGGCAATGAGAGGTGTGTATCTTCATTTTAAAGGTAGCAGAGGGAGGAAAATGGCATTAGGAGGTGTATATCTTTAATTTAGAGGGGGTGGAGAAAGAGGATGATACCCGACATTTCCCTCTCTCTACACCACTATTTCTTAGATACAATAACTCAAAACACAAGAAAATCAACATTAATTCCTTCTGAACACTTATATACTTAGCAAAATAACATGTACCATATGATTGGATATATATATATATATTGTAAGCTAGTACTTTTTATTACCTTCTAGAATAAAAAATTACAACATAGTCCATGGACTCTGATGCAAAGGTTGTCAACAAAGGAAACCAACCCCTGCACTAGGTCTTAAGTTTCTAAAAAGCCTTGCCCAGAGGGTTGGAAAATGTCAACAACTTATAATTTGAGCCAAGTTTGATAAAACTAGAACCATAAACATTCAAAAATAGAGAACAATAGTATCTAGCTAAGCTTGCATAAACATAGAAGATCAAAATTGAACATGGAAAGAGACTTATTTGTTGGTGTTTCTGCCCGGAGGAGCTTGCCTGGAAGAGTTTGGCCATTCATGGGTCATGATGAATTGGAGAAGATTTTCCTAGTCACGTCTCTGGTGCAAATTGGTTGAGAAAGAGTCCAACAAATAATCTAGCTTTTTATCCATCAACTCCTGCCAGAATTTTTCATCCACCAGGTCACTATGTTTTTCAAAGATAAGCTAGAGTTGTTCATCTGAGAACCTTACCAATGAACGTGAATTCTCCCGTTGGTGTGAACATTCACCTTCCTTGCAATGATGTGGTTCTGAAGAAATGGTCAGAGGAGGAGTGATGCCCAGATCCCCCACAACAACAACCAAACCAGTTTATGTGCCAGCCAATTGAATTGTATCATAGGGCATATCCTCCCATTCTACCTGGAAACCCCAGGATTCTTCCTCGATAGGTGGGGCAGATGGTCCTGGTTCCACATTGGATGAGTCCTATAGCTGGGAGCCACTGCTAGTAGCACTATGTAGTGGTGAAACACTACTACGACAACAGACCCCTCCAACACATCACACCTTTCCATGTTTGTGAGGCATGTTCTTAGGGCAGTGAAGATAGAGAACAAGCCAAGGGAAATGAGAGTGAAACCACAAAGAAGAGACCAGAAGCACGATGGGGGAGAGGAAAGCAATGCTTAGAGCATAATTTATCTGCTTGAATAAACTATTGCATATGATACGAGTCCTCGTGAGGTCATTGTGTTCCTTATTTGTCTCCTTCAATATGGTGTACCTTGTCATCTTGAATCTCACATCACACCCATGAGAGATAACCATTACCATATCCTTCTGAGATAATATTTGTAAAGATGACTGAAGCCAGTTTAATTCTTTTGTGTCAACCATCGACCTCGAGAGAGCTAAAGAGCCCCAAAAATCAACACATATATCAACACATATATACGATCTAACCATTCAATTAATGCTCAAAGTGACACCCATCCATAAAACCATATAATTAGATAATATTTAACCTTATTTTTTTGAATAATTTTCATTCTACATTATAAACTAATTGTTCATCAACTTATGGAATAAATTGATTCTTATTGTTAGTTGCACATCCAAACATAAAATATATTCTTTAAAATGCCAACATAGAAAAATATAACAACATAATCAAGAAAATTATAAATTGTTGGCCCTTGACCAAGTTTTGAAGAGTACTTGGTCATACTTGACCACTTTTGGGACTGCGACAACTTGCCAAGGAAGGAGCGCAACGCAAAGTAGAAAATAAGGAAGCAAGACCTATTTTGGGGTCCATTTTAGGGTTTTTAATTGATGTAATAGGAAAGGGATGTCGGCCCATGGGTTTACCCACGTTTAGGCCCATTTTGTAATCTATAAATAGGCAATATAGATAGTAAGATAAGGGGAGATAGTAATGTAGTACATCTATGCGATGTATGAATGAAAGCTTAATGCTAGTAATTGGTTTTGTGTGATCGGATGTATCTTAGAGTGCTCTGTGCATGAGATCGAAGAGCTAAGTGCAGGTTGTTGTAGTCTGATGCTAAAGAGCAAGGAAGAAGGATCTAGCGAGCTGCATAAATCTTTTGTCCTGTGCAAAGTAAGGGTCATTAGAGCTCTGTGTTGTAACTGCGTGACCAAGATAATATAAAGAAGACTTTGTGGACGTAGCCCCGGGGTGGGGGTGAACCATGGTAACTGTGTGTATAGTGTTTTATGCTTTGCTCTTATGTATTTATCTCTTTCTTGGCTAAGTGCTTGATGTGATTAAATAGATCTAGTTATGCTCTGTGTTGTTGATGAATGAATGAACATTAGATATGATATATGAGATGCTTAGTGCTTGACCTATTGAATCTAACCTATATTTATGTGAATAAGTATTGAATCATTCTTAGTATAAGTACTCACTGCGATTCTTTGTGCCTTCTGCGAAGTATATTAATGAATGTATGTTAAGGAATAACTTATATTAAGTGTGTTGTAAGAAAGATAATCACATATCGGTGTCCCAACTAAGGTTCCATACACCTGAGTCTTGCAACCACCCCTGCCTCTACCTCAGGTGAGACTTCATCTGCTTCGCAGGTGTTGCCAAAAGGGCCGGTAGTTAGGGCTTTGTTGGTTTGCTCTTGAGCGTTGAACCCTGGGTCTGCCCTTGTGCCAACAAATGGTTTCGTTGCTGGGACTTGGAACTGTGATTGCTGGGAACTGAAGAAGAAGAAGCTTTGTGTGAAATAATCTCTATGTGTAGATCTGTTGCCCTAGTGCACAGTGTTCTGTTTGACCTGTGAAGCGTTGTGCCAAGAAAAGAGATCAGATCTGAGGAAAGAGAGGTCAAATCTGAAGAAAAGAAGTCAGATTTGTGAAGAAAAAGGTAAGATATGTAAGCTCTATGCCTTGATAAAGCTAAGAATAGTTAAAAGTCTTAGATCTGGAAGCTTTGTGCTCTGTAGAAGTAAGATAAGTGAAATTTTTTGTTTCTAAAGCATGGATCTAGGTATGTTTGACAGATTTTGTCCTAGCTTCAAAACTAGGGCATTAATAGATGAAAGAAAGTTTGATATAAATAGATCTAATAAGTATAGTGATAGATATGTTATACATATGCATCGAAAGAATGTCTGGACTAACAAGTGGATGCAGGATCCTAGAAAAAAAAATTGCAGGCTAGCCACCATGATCCTGGTGCGCAGTACAGAAGGAGTTGGGGAACATCTAAACGGACGAGACGATTAACCCTATTTTATAGTTGCAGACGACCGGGACATCTTGTTAAAGAATGCCCTGGGAGAAGACCTAGTTGCCTCTATTGTAAGGTTATGGACCATGAAGTATTGGATTGCCCTAGAATGATTGCTAGGCTTGAGAAGCTGAATATGGAACAAGCAAACCCTGAGGGAGATCAAGAGACCAAGATTATAGCAGAAACCCATAAAGAATCAGAAAAGATATTGCTACATATGAAAGATACCTTGAATGACCATCGACATGTTAGGCTATCAAAGATCTTCAAAGAAAAGGAGCAAATCGAAGAAGGAATAGGGGAATTTGACATTGACTGTACTCTTGATGAAGAAGCCCAAGTGAACATTATGCCAGAAAGAACTTGGGAAGCTATAGGAAAGCCTGCCATGATCCCTTCCCTGGGAGAAACAAGTTTCTTCCGAGGAAAGCTAGTAAACCTATGTGGAAGGCTCGCTTGGATACCTATGACTGTCAATGGAACTTAAACAAAGGAAGACTTTGAGATCATTAAATTTGTTGAAGACAGCGCCCCATTTACCATGCTCATAGGAAAACCCTGGATTTATAGAGAACAGACCAGACGAAGAGAAGAACAAAAAGTTTTGGAACAGAAGAAACAAGAGTTAAAAGACTTTATGATCAGAAGGATTGTGCACTTGATTGAAGAACAGAAGAGCAGAGCATAGATATTTAATATTAGTACCTCCGGTGTCGAAGCTAAGAAAACACTTGAGGATCTACAGAATATCGAGTTACCTATGTTTGATACAGAAGAGGTTTTATCAAGGAAACCTAAGAAATATTTTCCACATCGCGAAGTAACTAAGACCACAGAAGATAAACATCGGAATGGTAAAAGAATTACTGAGATGAAACTCACTGGGAAGAAGGCTAGGAAGTTAAGAAAGAAGAGGGATAATACTGTAAGGTTACAAGAGGTTCTAGAGGACACTTCGCAGCAAGAAGAATTGCAGAATTGGAGCTTCGTCAAGATATCAGAACAATGACATAGAGTACTTCGCCATGACGAAGCAATATAGCCGTTGGAACCGATATACCCATTCGGTCGCCGCTCCGAACGGATCGAAAAGCAGTTATGGATTACCACTAGACCATTGGATAGCACCAGAACAGATAGAACGGAGTTAATGAAGGCCCCATGTCTGTTGCAAGCATACCGTTGTTGATATTGCCTACTTAACCTATCGCACCATGCACCGAGAATACTTTTTGCTAACTGAGAATCTGAGTGCGAACCTTGAGATTTACTTACCCTGAGATCATTGCCTTACTATTCACTGTCGTCTCTGAATTCCTTTTGCACTCGAAACAATTGACCCAAGTTTGTATGTCGAACGAGCTCAGCACTGTTGAGAAAATTGTTGAAGAATTTCTAATTGATTTAATGGCTAAGAGAGTCATGTCAGAACGCAGAATGTCTGCAAGTGTACAGGCATCGTCCTCGGGCGCACTACCAGCTTCCCCCTCCACTGCTCGAGAAGGACCATCCTGATCACCTTCGGAAAGATGATCTAAGCTCGGAAACGACTTCGCCACTGTGAAGATGATCCCAAGAATCTTGCCTAAATATATCCCACCACTAAGTGGACCCGTGAACTGAGACTCTATTCCCAGAGACTTCGACTATGCTGTAGTCACTGCATACCTCCCGAAAGGGGTGCACACAGTTCATGTTGACCAAGAGAAGCTCACCACGTTGAAATTTAATGATTTTAACCTTGGAGATCGCAAGGTCTACAATATGCTAGCCCCGCACAAGTATTTGACTATTACAAAAGGAAAGAACCCCAAGATTGTAACGCAGCAATGGACCCATAACCTTGCTTAGTCAACCCTCCTCAATGTAATGAAGATTCCACATTTCAGGAGGCATCAGGAAGTAAATGCCTGTGTTCGACTGTTGTTGTCCTACTACCACGGAGGATACCTATGGTTGGACCGGCGCATCACCGTGGATCCAATTCTGATCAATCGGATCGCATGGCTAAGCATGTAGGGCCCTAACCCGCAGGACTTTTACCCTAGAAAGACCGCAGATCATGCTCTCGCTCAATGAATAAAAGAAACATGTGGTGATCTAGAGAAAGGCATGCGAGGTTACAAGGTAGCCTCCATTGAGAATGTAGCAGTACGCTTTGGTTTCTAGCTGATCACAGGCAAGTTAGTCTGAAAAAACAGACCTACATAGGTGACCGGATTTGTCGTTGACCTCGTAGGGAAGTGCGTGGAGGGACTACAAATGAACTGGTTGAAATACCTTATAAATCAGCTAGAGCTTGACTGTAGACAAGCGTGGGACCAAGGGTATGAGTTTCACTTTAGCTGGTTGTTCATACTCATCGCCTTCATCGCGTGGGAACTGCCCGAGGGAGCCACATTTCTGGAGATCGAACCCTTCAAACCCCTGGCCGTGAAGTTTTGTACATTGTGGTACTCTAGCGACATGAACAAACAATGGCAATCCAATGCCATCTTCCATGCGTACTACACTCAGTTGACTAATGCCATTCAGTCTACACCGCGCATTACACCCAACACTCTTCATAAGTTTTGACCTTTGATGAAATCCAGCGTTGATCGTCACTTCACCTACATCACAGGGCACGCAGATGAGCACGAACAACAACTCCAGTCATATTACAAGCTGACAGAAGATTACCTAGAGGAGATTACAAAGGAATGGTCGGCAGACCTCCTTGTTGCAGCAGACCCCGCAGAGATGTCTGATGTAGATAGCCCTGAAGCTATGCCGGATACACCAGGACCGCGCAAGACTATGAAGGATGTGGAAGTTCAAGATATCCACAGCACATCCACGAAGACTGCTTCGCTCTCACCTGCGAAGGGAGGTGATGATGAAGAACTAGGGGGCACAAAAGTTGAACAGAGCAAAGGTGAGGTTACCCAGCCTAGGGATGAGGCAGATCCCTCCAAGAAAAGGAAGATTACCCCACCGAGGCCCTCATCTAGAAAGAAAACTAAGGCCACCCAGACCACGCTTAAGACTACACTTACCCCAGATGATTTTGACTTCTTAATTGCCGCGTTGAATGATGTTTCATTAGATCTCGCAGAAAAGTAAGAAGCAAAGAAGGAGGAGCTATTCAGCCGGATCACAGGCGAATTAAAAGAAGTGCAGCAGGCACTTCAGTCCAGCCAAGCAGTTTCTACGGCACCGATAACAATGGAAATATCAGGAATAGGCGATGAGCCCACACAGTTACGCCAGATCGCCGAGAAAGTCGAAGCTCGCCTTCGACGAGCTCAAGAAGACATAGCGAAATCCACCCAGGCTTTGGCGCAAACACAGAGTGCACATGAAGAGCAACGGAGAAAGGTAGAACATGAGCAGCTTGACTTGCAAGAGAAATGGGAGGAGGAAAAAGCCCAGTTACAGCAGAGCAAGGACCAGTTGCTAGCAGAGCAACTTGAAACACCAGAAAGAGTTCATAAGGCACTGCACTCTGTGACAATCATAGAAGTGAAGATGGAAGATCATCTTCCATAGCAGGTGACCCAATTGGAAGAAGTAATTCAACAACTTCAATAGCGCATCACGGATCTAGAGCTCTGCACCGTGCCTGAGACACCCCAAGAGATAAGAGATCTAAGAGAGGCCATTGCTCGAAGTGCAGTCGACCGATTAAAAACTTTGTCTTCGGAATGCAGGCAGCTAAGCACAAGAAGTGCCCAGACCTATGAAACCCTCACAGAGAATCCAAAATTTCATACATTGGAGGCACAGCTCCACGAAGAAAAGCAGCATGCAAATGTGCTACAAGCGCAGCTAAATTCTGTGACCCCAGTCGAAAGAATGAAGAGGTTCCCAGAGCAACACACAGCCCAAAAACAAGTACACACGCTGCAAAGTAAAGTAATGGACGTCTCTCAACGACTGCAACCACTCCAAGAGAAGGCATGCCAACTGTTCACCGAACTTGAAAGCCAGGGAGCTGAACTCGAACAAGGTGTCATCATTGCAGAACAACGCCTGGAAGGACCACTCAATGACACAATAATCCAGGAATTTACTGAACAAGAGGTTGTCGCACTGCAGTAGGTCAAAGCTGCTCGAGCCAAGCTCGAGGTGTTCGAAGTGGAATTGGTCAGGCCCGAGTGACTCGGGACGAGTCACAGGTGAGTGTTGGGGGGCTGTTGGCTGTTGACCAAGTTTTGAAGAGTACTTGGTCATACTTGACCACTTTTGGGAGTGCGACAACTTGCCAAGGATGGAGCGCAACGTGAAGCAGAAAATAAGGAAGCAAGACCTATTTTGGGGTCCATTTTAAGGTTTTGAGTTGATGTAACAGGAAAGGGATGTCGGCCCGTGGGTTTACCCACGTTTAGGCCCATTTTGTAATCTATAAATAGGCAATATAGATAGTAAGATAAGGGGATATAGTAATGTAGTACATCTATGTGATGTATGAATGAAAGCTTAGTTCTAGTAATTGGATTTGTGTGATCGAATGTATCTTAAAGTGCTCTGTGCATGAGATCGGAGAGCTAAGTGTAGGTTGTTATAGTCTGATGTTGAAGAGCAAGGAAGAAGGATCTAGCGAGCTGTGCAGATCTTATGTCCTGTGCAAAGTAAGGGTCATTAGAGCTCTGTGTTGTAACTGCTTGACCAAGATAATATAAAGAAGACTTTGTGAACGTAGCCCCAGGGTGGGGGTGAACCACGGTAACTGTGTGTATAGTGTTTTATGCTTCGCTCTTATGTATTTATCTATTTCTTGGCTAAGTGCTTGATGTGATTAAATAGATCTAGTTATGCTCTGTGTTGTTGATGAATCAATGAACATTAGAACTGTTATATGAGATGCTTAGTGCTTGACCTGTTGAATCTAACCTATATTTATGTGAATAAGTACTGAATCATTCTTAGTATAAGTACTCACTGTGATTCTCTGTGCCTTCTGCGAAGTATATTAATGAATGTATGTTAAGGAATAACTGATGTTAAGTGTGTTGTAAGAAAGATAATCACAGATCGGTGTCCCAGCTAAGGTTGCAGACACCTGAGTCTTGCAACCACCCCTGCCTCTACCTTGGGTGAGACTTCATCTGCTTCGCAGGTGTTGCCAAAAGGGTCGGTAGTTAGGGCTTTGTTGGTGCGCTCTTGAGCGTT